>CM053789.1:411690107-411770107 GCA_028749045.1 Cupressus sempervirens | reverse complement strand
AAATAAAAACCCTAGTGTTAAGAGAAGCCGCTGCTAGTAAGAAGAAATCCGCAGACTAGTAAAGACAAAAGCAAAACATCACATGAATGGAGAGTAAGCTGCCTGTTAACGAGAAAAGCGCATGGAAAAGCATTTAGAGGTCATTATCCCACATCGTCCATGGGAGACCTTCTTCATTTGTTTAAATGCAACTTTACGTCTATAGTGTGATGTCTAAAAGACAACGGCCCTTTTGAAGGCAGTGCTTAGGTTTGTGGGGCCCGTGGTCAGATTAATGATGTCAAATTTGAAGCCTTACCCAAATTTTGAACGGATATACAAAGTTGCTGATATGGCGATGAGTGCCGAATTTTCGACATGTGTCTTGATCTTGTGGCAGGTGCTATCTCGCCATGCGAAGATGCACACCGATTACCATAGCGAGATAGCGACCTCACGACACGTGGCAGTAGGCCCAGGTCGGGTGATGACATGGTGACTCTATCAGTGTGCTGAAGTGGCAATATAGGCCAATCACAGAGTGACACGTGGCACTTGGTAAACATAAGTTTGACCTCGGATTCAGAGGATAAGGGAAAATTTCAAAGAAATTAAAAAATAATTTTTAAATTATTTTCTAGTGGGTATGCACGTTCAAAATTTTTTTTAAACTCAAAAGGTCATTTTTACAAAGTCTGAACATTAGAGATTTTAAAATTTTGATTTTTAAAAAAAAAGAAAAATCTTGAGTTGCAGACCTAAGCTTTTTATAGCCAGAAGGGACATTTTTCAAATGGCAATTTCAGGCGCTTCTGGTAACCAAAATATGAAGTGTTATATATATATATATCGTCGGAATTGGGAGAAGACGAACTTTCCAAATCTGGAGTCGATTTTTGCACAGGTATCAGTCAGTTTGAGCCACATGAGGTTTTCTATCTGGTACCTAAAGTGTAACCATATTTAGACCAGGAAGTTAAGTTTTGTTTTTTGTCAAGATAATGACCTGGATATCAGTAGAAAGAAATGGAAATGCAGTTAGGGTCGAATTTGTTCTGATTTACTCAGTAAAAACTCATTTTCACTGGCTTTTGCATGGGGCAATCAGATTTTTTGGCAAGTAAAGGGTTTTCATCATTAGGAAAGCATATTTTGCAAGTTCGTTATAGATTAATGATGAAACAAAATCAGATTAGAAGGGATGAAAGAAGAAAGAGGTTTTTCAGTTACAAAGGATTGGATTTCAAGTGGACACCTGGCAATTGCATATCAGATCTGGGAATTCATTTCTTGCTATATCTTTCTTTCTTTCTTCATTTGTAAGGGTTCCAGTTTTTGCACTAGGAAACCATTCTTCAGCATTTCTTCTTGTATTGAACAGCATTTTAAGTTTTATGTAGATAGTTCTTTTATGTTAGGTGATCTATGATTTATTTTCTGTACATTTCATGTATTTGATTTCGAGGAAAAAAAATAAAGTGCAGCAAAAGTTTGAAGTTCAGTTTGAATCTTGTCTCCTGATTATGGCTTTGTTATTTCTTCTAATTTGTGATCAAAGAGCATGAATTAGGTTGCATTACATTTTGAAATGTATGTGGTTAAAATGTCTTGCTTATGGAACAAAGAACCATGTAATTGCTTGATATTTGTCATAGGGTTTGCAGATTTCATGATAGGATTTTCTGAGTATGAGATTCATTGTATAGCAGATGTCTATTCACAAGGTGAAAGATAGATCAGGGATCTTAATGTAGAGATACATTTGAGGTTTCCAGGAGATGTATGGTTATGATTCATTTAATTGCCCAATAGATAAGGCACTGGTCAGAGATAGGATCATTAAGTTCTGTTGCTCATACTTGGGTCTTGCTGATATCAACATATTAAATCACTTTTCCCTTTTATGTCGAAAGCTATTCAATGTTAACCCGCACTTAGCTTGCCAGTTTCATGAGTTATGTTCTTAGCTATTTCATGATTGTGATTCCTGGTTGAGTGTAGAAGAATTAGGGGTTTCATCTACTTTTATAGATCCTGAATATGGTTATTGCACTGGTCACATAGTCAGATCTAAACAGGTTCACCCACCTAGGTTTTGCAGAGCCTGAAGAAGAAGAAGGGTCTAGGCTTACAGTTGGCCTGTTGTCTGAATGGGCATGTCAAAAATGGGAGTTAGCTGCCCCTAGATGTGTTTTGTTCTCATCAGGGTAATTGGAAATGGGTAACGTTTTCAAACACCAACAAAATGGCGACTCTACTGGGGAAATAAGATGGCAATCCATTTTGTTGAAAGAACAGGAGCCTCTGATGTGAAACAGATTGGATACATCATATCAATAACAAGATGTGTTCCTTTTCCTTGCTGAAGTTTCATGTTCCCCAGTTAAGCTTTATTCATTATCAACAGTATGTTGAAATTGGATGAAAATTGTGTTCTATGACTGTCATAGGTCTATCTTCAATCAGTTCAGTTTTTGCAAATACTGTTGAGAAAGTTTCAGAGTCAAGAATTCATTTATAAAGTATATTTTCTTTTCAAGATGTCAGTGATCTACAAGTTTCTCCTACATTGAAGGTCTGGTTCAGATTTGTCAAGTGACAAATTATGTTTTATTTCTCACCAAGTGTGAGTGGCGACTCTCAAATCTCTGTACCAGTTTGTTCCTAGTTGATTTCGTTGCAAAATTTTGAAGGACTTTCAGTTGTATGGGCAGATCTAAAACTGTTGATAGATCTTGGAAAAGAAGTTTTAAATTCTTGATAAGTTTTAAAGTGCTGTTTGAAATCTGCTGTTATAAAGAATTTGTAATGATAAAGATGAATCATAGCAGCGATGTCATTTAATTCTCCTCAAGGAGATGGTGACTCTGTAAGGTTTGATCAGTGATGTAAAGAATTTAGATTAGCACCAGGCCAATCAGCAGATCAGTGGTTTCATGTAGCAACACTTGAGGTATTTTATGCTTTCATATGATTTCTTTTCAATGAAAGTGAGTTCCACATATGTGTTCTCCATCAAGTGAAGTTTTAGCACTAAGAAGAAGAGAATGATTTGATAAGTTTTATGCACTTCATTATAACAAGTTTCAATTGTTGTTTTGAAGTTGTAAAGTGTATTTGAAGCGTTCATCTGGTAGAGGGTCATGAAGATCTGCTGCAAGTTATGAATTCTGAAAGTATTCAATGATGAATGAGTCTTGAATTTGAAGAATGTCGAGTTTCATCTCATCTAATATGTGGCCTGTTAGTGAAAGTTTTAGATCTATTTCTACCAGGAGGTATATGCCATTAAATTTTAATGGTATTCATGGTTTCCCGAATACTATGCCTTGTAACCTCAGAAAGTATTTGCCTAAGTTTGGTGGGAACCATGAAGTTTCAGCCAGTCATCATGTTCAGTTGTTTAGTGACTTGGTTGGTGATTTTGAAATTGCTCATGAAGACATTTAGATGAAATTGTTTGTTCAGACTTTAGAGGATGATGCTAGGGACTGGTTTTCATTTTTACCAGCATGTTCAATTTCATCCTGGGATAAATTACTATTAGCTTTCATGATGCAGTTCGGGGAAAGAGTAAGCATATCTGATTATTTTGATAAGTTTTTGAAAATTGAAATCAGGAATGGTGAGCTAGTTCCTGAATTTAATATCAGATTTGCAAAGATTTTGAGTGAATTTCCTGAAAGTTACAAGCCAGATGATTAAATGTGTTTAGTGGTTTATCTTGGTGCTTTTGATAGGAAGATGAACTATCCGTTGAGAGATAAAAAACCCAAGACTTTGCATCAGGCATTCATGATAGCTATAGAGATTGAGAATAACATAAAATATGGCTTAACTCGAAGTCACTTCTCTAGAAATATTGGCTGGCAATATGAGGTGCAAAGCACAAGCCAATGTCATAAGGAGTGTTTGATTTCAGATCAGCAAATAATCACTCCTACTGTTGTAAATAGTTTTGTTGAAGCCTCAGAAATAAAAACATGTTCCATTCGTGCTGAAGTAAATGCACATGTTTATGGTATTACAACAACGAATGATAGAATTGATTCACTTGATGAGTCATCCATGCAAGATATAAATCCAGCCATTCATTTTCCCATTGATAATTTGCATTATGTTGAAAACATAATGAATCAGGAAGAGGAAAGGTATTCATCTCAGTATGGGGAGGAAGAAATCAGAAGTGATCTATCAAGTGATAAAGGTGACATTGTTGATCCAACATGTCATGTCAAGATGACACAATATAAAGAATGTAAATCATATGTATCTCAGTCACAGTCAGAAGAACTAAGCTCATATGTTGATAATATTTCAGCGGTAGAGATGCATTCTCTTGACCAACAGGATATGCAAGAAATGAATTATCTCATTGAGAGATTGCATCATGTTGAGAACATTATTGAATCTGAAGTTGAAAGAAAATCATATCAATGTGAGTATGATAAAGCTGAGAGTCATTTTCCAAGTGATAATTATGTTGCTGATCCAATATATTATCAAGAGGTGTCATATGAAGCTGATGATGAGAGTTATTACTCAAGTCAAGAAGAGGATAGTGCTAGTGTGTGTTCGTCTTCATGTGAATCATATGCTGATTGGGAAGAAGAGAGAAATGATGGAAGTGAGTGTTCTCTTGCTAATAAAGGTACGAATGCTGTTTCTAAATCTGAAAGTGAGTTTCCATATCAGAATTGTGTAAACCAGTTTGAGATTGAAAGTTATGAAGAAAATGTGTCTACACAATATGAAGACAAAGAGGTTATCCATAAAGATGTATTACCTAATTGTGTAGAAGAGTGTCTTGAGGATGAGTGTAATGATGATCAGTACGTGATTGACTCTGAGATTAATGCATTAGCACCTATTGGTAAGATAAATGATGATTTTCTTGCAAGACATTTGAATCACCTATATGGAGACAATGAAAGTAACTTTGATCTATATTCTACATGCTTCATTGACGGAGTGGATGTTGAGTCTTCATATGATTCTGATTTTTCTTCTTCATATGCTACAAGTGTCCATGACGGTGATGTTAGAAATGATTTTAAAGTTTTCACTAATCCATTATATGGTGAGGACTTTGATGTTGATCATCACATTACTTGTCCTAATGTCTACAAAGGCGCATTGCATGGAGTTATCAATCCTCTTTTTGAAGAACACATGGAAGTTCCAGATTTAGCAGAAAATAAGTTTGATGATGATACTTTATCTTACTTCTATAAGAGATCAGAATGTTCTTCTTCTGAGTTTGACAGAGAAAATGATTATGATATTGCATCTAATGAGATAGATGACAAGATGTTTGACAAAGTTATTCTTGAAAATCAACATGCATCTTGTACTAAGTTTTATGATGAATATTTTAATGCGAAGACTAATTTGTTTGCTGATTGTGAAGAACCAATGGAATATTGTGGATTGGTTTCAAATTTTGACATTGATGATATATGTGAGTACAAGTCAGAATGTTCATTTGAATATCATCCGTTTATGCATAAGGAAACATATTTTCAAGGTATGGGTGATCCTTTTCCCCAAGTTGAATATGATGCATTCATATTCAAAATTGATAGCATGCACGAGTCATTTGTTAGAGAAGGTTTTCAGTTTCAATCTAATATTTTTGAGCATACTGATCAGAACTTTCATAATGAGCTAACGGTTGAAGATGAAGTAAGCTTTTATATGCATTATGAAAGTGAAGTTGTAGATTCAGTTTTGCTAAGTGATTCATTTCAGAATGTTAATCTGATTGGTGAAGCTGATGTAACTAATAATTTCAGTCTACCTCATGATGAAAGGAATGAAAATCAGGTTTATGATAGGGGTAAACAATTTTGTTGAAGTTCGGTGGCCCCACGCCATCGCTTGTACATAGTAGAGGTGGTTGTTTCCTTGCTTTCAATAAGTTGTTCGAGGGAAGTTCTGAAGTTTTTGGGAATGGTCTGCTTCCTCCAGAGATCTGAATCCTTGCCATGCCCGCAAGGGGCATGCATCCCCAGACAAAGCCACTGTTGGCGCTCAAAATTGCCTTCCCGATTTTGAGCACCATTGAAAAAATCAAGCCCTTAAATGCTTTTAAAATGCATATGTGCTAGGTTGTACCCGGCTATCCTTTTAAGACCCCTAACGTGTTTAATGCTTCTAGCACCTTCCATTCAGCTTGCCTAAGCATTTTGTAAAGTTAGATTGACTTTCTGAGTCATTTGGCAAAGTTTTGTTTTGAGCTAGTATCAATCTTGCTTTTTTTTTTTTTTTACCTAAGTGTCAAACAGCGATAGGAGGCTGTGTTTCCATCTGAATATCTCACACCCAGAAAGGTTTTGTGACTTTCCACTGTGAGACTACCTAATATCCATATCTAAAAACCTATGTTTCATATTTTGAGTCATTTCGAGTCCGTTTGACTAGGTTTTGAATCCCTCAAAGTTGGTCAGTTACTGTTTTCATGCTGATGCACTTTACACACATTTCTGGGAAGCCCTGTTTGACGTGCTATAACTTTGGACCAGTTGAATAAAATGCTAAATTTCTTATTGCGTTGCATGGTAGACATCAGAGACTTCCTATGTTTAAATTTTTAAGTCTTGACGAATCCGTTTGATCAGTTTTCAAATGCAATTCCAAACGCAATTTATGACTTTTTACTCGTGTCAGCATTTGCAGATTTATCAGTACCCCTGATCGTGGTGTTGTAACTCCTAATCTATGATTGTTGAGATCAAATGGATTCTACCACTGTGTTGTCCTCCGAAAATACTCCAGGTGTTTCCGTTTGCAAGTCATGACGAATCCATTTGCACACTTTTCCAAGTCATTTCCATTCGCAAAAATGCTTTCTATCAGCATGTCCAGTTTGCAAAATTCTAAGTAGCCCACTTTGACTGATCGCCATTTGCGCCCTGTTATTCATCATGAGCCAAAAATTGCATAGTCATACTCACCTCATGACAGAGAATGAGTCTCACAGTTTTCATTTCCTCATGTGCTCATTTGCCTAGTTTTCCAAGTCGTTTCTAGAGCCAATTTGTTGTTTTTTAACGTGCTTACTTACAGGTGATTCTGAGAAGGCAACTTTGACAGTGAGTATCTTCTGATTGGGAATTTTTCATGAGACGAGATTCAACTATTTGCAAGAATGCGGAGCAGAGATTCAGTGGGCCATTTTCCAGAGCTCGATCAGGTGTTTGGATCAGTTTTCAAAGGTAGTCAATGGACCTCCTGGCACAGGATTGAAAAGGTGTGAAATAATAGATGCAGAAGAACCTTATACGGCAATCAAATTGGACTCTTGAGTTTCGAGTAAAACTTTGAGGATGCCAACCATTTAGATGAGAAGTTTTTAGCTATTTCACAAATAGAAGTTTCTCTAGAAAATATTAAATCTTTCCTGCCTTATGTTCGTTGGAAATGCTTGGCATTCACATATGTTGCAGGACACATTGGTGCAGATTGTGAAGCAAGTTGAAGACATAAAGCTTTTGATGATTGTTCAAAACAATCGACTTCCTTACTGGATATAGATTTCAAACATGTTGGGCATTAATCGAACACTTTCACAGTGCTTGTTAAGATATCAATGCAGTCTCAATGTTCATATCATGCGGAAAGATTGGACAGATGAAGAAGGTGACCAACTTCAAGCAGTTGTTGAAATTTTTGGCAGAATGATTGGCAGATTGTTGCTGTCAATATGAAAGGATGGACATATTCTCAACGCTTAAACAGATGGTGCAAGTCTATTTTGCCAGATTAGAAAAAAGTGGGAAGATTGAACAAGTGCTCAACAGAGACCATGTAGTGAAAGGAGGAATCCCCACACATAATGCAAAGCAGAATGTACACATAGTAAAGAAAACCCACGCTTTCAAGGCAAAGCTCACGCATAAAAAATAAACAACGCATCCACGTCTTAGAGCAATGAGATCCCAAGCAGCCGTAGGCACACCTGGAATGGCAGGCACTGCAATCCGCAGTCAAGGAATCTGCATGTCAAGGAAGAGGAGAAGACCATGTAGGCAGATAGAAGAAGTGGCTTAGATAAGGGCAGACACGTTAAAGAAAGATAATCCATGTTTTAAAGTAGTAAATCCGCGCTTGGAGATGGTAGTTTAAGGGAATGTTTCAAATAAAAACCCTGGTGTTAAGAGAAGCCGCTGCCAGTAAGAAGAAATCCGCAGACTAGTAAAGACAAAAGAAAAACATCACGTGAATGGAGAGTAAGCTGCCTGTTAAAGAGAAAAGCGCATGGAAAAGCATTTAGAGGTCATTATCCCACATCGTCCATGGGAGACCTTCTTCATTTGTTTAAATGCAACTTTACATCTATAGTGTGATGTCTAAAAGACAACGACCCTTTTGAAGGCAGTGCTTAGGCTTGTGGGGCCCGTGGTCGGATTAATGATGTCAAATTTGAAGCCTTAGCCAAATTTTGAACGGATATACAAAGTTGCTAATATGGCGATGAGTGCCAGATTTTTGACACGTGTCTTGATCTTGTGGCAGGTGCTATCTCGCCATGCGAAGATGCACACCGGTTACCATAGCGAGATAGTGACCTCGCGACACATGGCAGTAGGCCCGGGTCAGGTGATGACATGGTGACTCTATCAGCGTGCTGAAGTGGCAATATAGGCCAATCATAGAGTGACACATGGCAGTTGGTCAATAGAAGTTTGACCTCAGATTCAGAGGATAAGGGAAAATTTCAAAGAAATTAAAAAATAATTTTTTAATTATTTTCTAGTGGGTATGCACGTTCAGAATTTTTTTTAAACTCAAAAGGTCATTTTTACAAAGTCTGAACATTAGAGATTTTAAAATTTTGATTTTTAAAAAAATAAAAAAATCTTGAGTTGCAGACCTAAGCTTTTTATAGCCAGAAGGGACATTTTTCAAATGGCAATTTCAGGTGCTTTCGGTAACCAAAATATGAAGTGTTATATATCGTCAAAATCAGGAGAAGATGAACTTTCCAAATCTGGAGTCGGTTTTTGCACAGGTATCAGTCAGTTTGAGCTACACGAGGTTTTCTATCTAGTACCTAAAGTGTAACCATATTCAGACAAGGAAGTTTAGTTTTGTTTTTTGTCAAGATAATGACCTGGATATCAGTAGAAAGCAATGGAAATGAAGTTAGGGTCGAATTTGTTCTGATTTACTCAGTAAAAACTCATTTTCACTGGCTTTTTCATGGGGCGATCAGATTTTTTGGCAAGTAAAGGGTTTTCATCATTAGACAAGGATATTTTGCAAGTTTGTTATAGATTAATGATGAAACAAAATCAGATCAGAAGGGATGAAAGAAGAAAGAGGTTTTTCAGTTACAGAGGATTGGATTTCAAGTGGACACCTGGCAATTGCATATCAGATCCAGGAATTCATTTCTTGCTATATCTTTCTTTCTTTCTTCATTTGTAAGGGTTCCAGCTTTTGCACTGAGAAACCATTCTTCAGCATTTCTTCTTGTATTGAACAACATTTTAAGTTTTATGCAGATAGTTCTTTTCTTTTAGGTGATCTATGAGTTATTTTCTATACATTTCATGTATTTGATTTCAAGGAAAAAAAATAAAGTGTAGCAAAAGTTTGAAGTTCAGTTTGAATCTTGTCTCCTGATTATGGCTCTGTTATTTCTTCTAATTTGTGATCAAAGAGCATGAATTAGGTTGCATTACATTTTGAAATGTATGTGGTTAAAATGTCTTGCTTATGGAACAAAGAACCATGTAATTGCTTGATATTTGTCACAGGGTTTGCAGATTTCATGATAGGATTTTCTGAGTATGAGATTCATTCTGTAGCAGATGTCTATTCACAAGGTAAAAGATAGATCAGGAATCTTAATGTAGAGATACATTTGAGGTTTCCAGGAGATGTATGGTTATGATTCATTTAATTGCCCAATAGATAAGGCACTGGTCAGAGATAGGATCATTAAGTTCTGTTGCTCATACTTGGGTCTTGCTGATATCAACATATTAAATCACTTTTCCATTTTATGTCGAAAGCTATTCAATGTTAACCCGCACTTAGCTTGCAAGTTTCATGAGTTATGTTCTTAGCTATTTCATGATTGTGATTCCTGGTTGAGTGTAGAAGAATTAGGGGTTTCATCTGCTTTTATAGATCCTGAATATGGTTATTGCACTGGTCACATAGTCAGATCTAAATAGGTTCACCTGCCTAGGTTTTGCAGAGCCTGAAGAAGAAGAAGGGTCTAGGCTTATAGTTGGCCTGGTGTCTGAATGGGCATGTCAAAAATGGGAGTTAGCTGCCCCTAGATGTGTATTGTTCTCATCAGGGTAATTGGAAATGGGTAACATTTTCAAACACCAACAAATTCCATTTTTCTTAGTAGAAGATAACTAAAATTTTGCAACCAAAGATAGACAAAATTAATGCATATCATCCCTACCCACCATTTATTTTATTCAAAAACCATTTCTTGATTGACAATGAGAAAAAAGTAACAATGTTCGAAACAATCACATCTATTTATCTATTGAAAATAATAATATATATTAATTAATTATTAATTAATTATGTTATTAAGGTTTGAAAATGGTTGACTATAACTTAGGGACTCACTAGTTTTGTATAAGGACATATGGTAATCACATCCTTCCTTAAATTTTTCATAACGAAGTTTAACATAATGCTTTTCTTGTGACTTATTTATTGAGTTGATTAATTTTGGAAGAAAAATATATTTGATGACTATTTCATTTATTTTAAATGACTATTTTGGTTTTATTATCCTTGAGTATTGAATTGGATAATATTTAAAAGTACATTTGAATGATGGATTTGTAATTGGTTGCCTTCACTAATTAGAATTGTGTTTTAAATTGACATGAAAAGTAGAATGATGATCATTGTTGATGCGTCAACTTTTGAGACTCATAACTTTTGACTCAGATATGGATATTGGCTAAAATTTAATAGGTTGTTTCAAAAAAAAAATGGAAGCCTAAAATGCCTTTGAAATTGGATTTTTGTGTTTTTTTACCAATCTTTTAGAAATTTATTTTTGTAATAAATCTGAAACCATACTCTTGATTTCATAGATTACGTGACAATTCATCTTACCTTAGTTGGGGGTTTTTTAGGGAAAAATTAGGATTCATAGGATAGGTTTTGAAAATTGCCAAAAATGGGAAAAATATGTTTTTCCCCAAAATATGGCAAATGTGGTAATTTTAAAAATTATTATAAGTAGTTATTTTCATTCATTATAGATGCAGAGTAAAGTTGCAAATGTTTAATGAAGAATCTTGCGTTCTGAACTTCTATATTGTGTAACTTTCTGAGGTATTGTTTTGAAGGGTCTAGGCAGATCAATCATTGATGAATAATCTCTATAAAATCAAATGTATTTCCTCATAATTCAATAACAATCATAAGTTAGATTAAAAGGAGAATGAAGATCCTATATTTCTTTTCAATTTCATGTTTTCTTATATTTACAAATCATCATGACTTGCTCAGTCTAGCGGAAAAATTTGGTTAGTGTACATCTTTAAATATTCTCCTTAAAATTTATTTAGCTTACCTAGATTAAAAAAAGATGATGACATTCATATTCCTTCCTAACATGTATGTTCATGATGTCTATAGATGATCTATATTCATTTATAAAATTTGATGTCGAAAGGGCAACTACAAGAATGTATGATTACAATAGGGTTTGAGGATGAGAAATGGGATGTCCTCTAGCTGCAACACTATCATAGAGTCATTCTATTTTTCTCTGGGAGAGGGGAGACACTCCCTATGGAAATCTACACACTGTAGACAATAAAGTGTTTTTCAAGGCATTTGGCAACCCCAACAAATAGGTGTTTAATTTGTGCTGCAACCAACTTATTTTTTTGTTGGGGACACAACCTAGGAACAGAATGCAGACAACAGAAAAGGCGAAATTATATTAACTGAGAAAATAAGCTAGTACAAACAGTATAGAGAAAATAAACTTCAAAACATGCCCTAAGGGCTTATAGTAGCATAAATCTAGAGATAATTTCTCCTTTCAGTACCTCCTCTCAAACTCCACTCCGAACTGCCCTTTTACAATGCCACAAATTTCCTTAAATAGACCTCGAAGGGTTAAGGTCTAGGAGTAAATTCTAGAAAGTTCTAGTAGGCATCCACAAACCAAATGGAATGTTCCAAAAGTTGCGTTAGAAGTCAGTGCAAATCTAGAAGAATCCAGAAACGGTAACCGAACTTTCGGGAGGCATAACTTTTGAACCATAGCTTTGATTGATGAACCGTTTACATTTTTGGAGAGGTCTTGAAGTGGTCTATACCCCTATGGACCAGATTTTCTTGTCCCCCATTTTTTGGCCCTTTTCGAGGTCATTTAATGCCCCTGACTGACTTTGAAGCATTCTTAGGAGGTCTCCAAATCCTGAAAAACTACAATAACTTTCAAACCGAAGGGCCTTTTGACCTAATTATTTTTCTAGAATGCTCTAAATCAAAATTACATTCATCTAGCAATTCACACCTTCTAGGTTACCAAAATGATGGCCCAATTGCATGCTCCTATTTTTTCGAGACTTTTTAGCACACGGATAGTTGAACTGTGAGAGTTGGAACCTTTATTTGACCCAAATGGGTATCCAAAAATGAAAACACATGAAACAAAGACTAAGTCTAAGTACATTTTTTTAGTGTGACATAGGATTTCCCTTATACCTCTGGATGCTCCTGCATCAAACACCCAGGGTAGATTGAAAAGTGACCCTGTCACTTTATGAATGGTAGAAGAAATCCCAAATGGGAAACCTCAGCTACTAAAATCCAAGTTGAGTCCTCGATCGGTCATCCTTTCCATTTGACCAAATACTCTTCATACTGCCTGTTTCTGGTACTCCTACCCACACGATGATCTAGAATGTCTTCTATCTCCTCCTTCTTAGAAGTAGGAATTAGACATGGCTCTAACACCAGCTCCTCATCTGCACCATCATCATGATACTCTGTTAAATCTACAATGTTGAAAATGGGAGAAATGTGAATACCATCTGGCAGCTCCACCTCATATGCATTTCTTGAGTCATGTTTCTTCAGAATTTTGCAGGGGCCAAATTTCTTCATTTTCAACTTGTTGTAAGTACCGACTGGAAATCTTTCTTTTTGTAAGTGCACCATGACTAAATCTCCTACTTGGAATTCCTTATGTCTTCTCCTTTGATCATCCCTAGCTTTATACTCTTGATTCATCTTGGTAATGTGTGCTTGAACCTGCTCATGTAGATGCCTGATATGTTAAACAAATTCCTTAGCTTCAACACTTGTCCTCTCCCCTTGTTCTATCTTCCTTAGCTCTAGTGCAGTCCTTGGGCTACTCCCATATACAATTTGGAATGGTGATTTTCTAGTACTCCTATTTACAGAGTTATTATAAGAAAATTCTTCCTGTGGTAGAACCAAATCCCATCCCTTGGGCTTATCCCCAACTAAACATCTCAACAAATTGCCCAGACTTCTATTTACCAGTTTTGTTTGGCCATCAGTTTGTGGGTGATGCATGGAACTAAATTTCAAGTCTATTCTCAACTTTTTGCACAATGTCCTCCAGAAATACCGCACAAATTTAGTATCTCTGTAAAAAAATGTGCTCCTTGGAAGACCATGTAGTCTTACCACCTCTTTGAAAAACAAGTCTGCAATATGGACAACATCATGATTTTTGTGGCATGGAATGAAATGTTCCATTTTGGAGAACCTATCAACCACCATGAATACTAAGCCGTTACCCCTTTGTGTTCTTAGAAATCCAAGAACAAAATCCATACTTATGTCCTCCCATGGCCTTGATGGAATAGGAAATGCCTGATATAGGCCAGTATTGTGACTAAACCCCTTGGCAACTTGACAAACTTGGCAACTCTGTACAAAATTTTTCACATCCTATGAAATTTGAGGCCAAAAATAATGTTCTCTAAGAATGGCAATGGTCTTATCTCGACCAAAATGTCCTACTATCCCTCCACTGTGTTTCTCCTTAATCATATTTTCCCTCATGGAACTCCTTGGAATGCACAATTGATTGCCCTTGAACAACATGCCATCCTAAATCAAATAGTCTAACCACTTGGTTCTATCTACAGCAATAGGTTCTTTACAAGCTTTCCATGCTTCAGCAAAATCAGGATCCTCAGGGTACAAATTCTTGAGTTCATCAAACCCAACTACTTCAACCTGCATTACTGTAAGCAACAATTGTCTCCTACTTAGTGCATCTGCAACCCTATTAGATTTTCCACTTCTATGCTTCAACACAAATGTATAACTTTGCAAGAACTCTACCCACTTCATATGCCTCTGATTCAATTTACCTTTTCTATTTAGGTACTATAATGCCTGATGATCAGTATACAAAAAAAATTCTTTTGGCAATAAATAATGCCTCCATTTCTTTAAGGCCTGAACTATTGCATAGAACTCTTGATCATAAAAAAAATACTTCTTCTTTGCATCATTCAATTTTTCACTAAAATATGCAATAGGTTTACCTTCTTGGCTTAATACAGCCCCAATAGCACTGCCACTAGTATCACAATCCACTTGGAACACTTTTCTAAAATCTAGAAGTGCCAACACAGGCTGTTCTATCACCTTCTTCTTCAGCAATTCAAAACTTCTCGCAACTACTGCAGTCCATTTGAACTCTTTTCTATCCCCTCTTATTGTATCAGTTAGGGGTGCACATATGCCATTGAAATTCTTAATAAACTTCCTGTAAAAACTATCCAGACCATGAAATGATCTTACCTCAGTAGCGGACCTTGGAGTAGGCCATTCCAAGATGGCTTTTACCTTCTCTGGATCCATTTTGAGACCTTTAGGTGATATAACAAACCCCAAATAGACTAACTCCCTTTTTGCAAAGATACACTTCTTCAGATTAATTAACAGTTTCTCTTCCCTTAACCTTTCAAGGACACTATGAATATGCAATAAATGTTCTTCCAAAGTCTTTCTAAAAATTAAAATAACATCCAAATAAATAATAAAAAATTTTCCCAAGAACTTCTTAAGTACCTCATTCATGAGCCACATGAAGGTGCTTGGGGCATTTGTCAATCCAAAGGGCATGACTAACCACTCATAAAGACCCTCCTTGGTCTTGAAGGCTATTTTCCACTCATCCCCTTCTCGAATCCGTATCTGGTAATAACCACTCTTTAGATCTATCTTTGTGAAGTACTAAGCTCCACTCAAGCAGTCCATAAGATCATCCATCCTTGGCAAAGGAAACTGTTACTTGATGGTTATCCTACTTATAGCTCGAGAATTTGTACACATCCTCCACTCTCCACCCTTCTTTGGTGTGAGTACTGTAGGTACTGCACATGGACTCAGGCTCTCTCGAATCAAGCCCTTCCTCAACAGCTCCTAGACCTGTCTATTTAGCTCCTCTATTTCAGTAGGAGTCATCCTATGAGCAACCTTGTTAGGAAAACTAGCTCCTAGAATTAGATCTATCTGATGACTGATTTGCCTTACTGGTGGCAATCCATCTAGAACATTATCAGAGATAATATCTCCAAACTCCCCTAGTAAATCTAAAACTTCAAGTGGCATTTCACTGCTACCTTCTTTATCTTTCCTAGGAATCAAAGCATAGCACATATGCTGATGTTTCATGCCATCTAAAAACTTCCTTTCATCAACAAGACAAATCCTAGCACTGCTACATACCTTTTCACCTTCCTTTTTCATGGGCTTCAATTTGTGGCGAACTCCATCCTTTGTTAGAGAGTATGTGTTTGCATGTCCATCATGTACTACATGTCTATCAAACTGCCATGGTCTACCCAACAATAGATGGAAAACATCCATCGAAATAACATCATAGAGAACTTCATCATGGTAACTCCCAATTTTGAATTTCACTAAACATTGTTCACTTACCAAAACCTTATGATCATCTTTTACCCAAGCAATCCGATAGGGCTGGGGATGTTTCTCCCTCTTGAGCTTCAACTTAAAGACCATCTCTTCTGATACCAAGTTATTAGTGCTACGACCATCAATGATCACGTCACAACATTTATCCTCACACTTGCATCTGGTACGAAACAAAATATTCCATTATCCTAGTTTAATCTCACCACTTAGTAGGACTCTTTCATTTACCAAGGTCTCTCCTCTTTCTACATCCTCAAAATGTGATGATTATGCATCTTCATCCACATAAGCAACCCTAGCTTGGCCCTGAGCTCTCCTATCTATTCTTCCTTTTCGTTGAGGGCATTCAAAGGCATGATGACCTTCTTCATTGCAATGGAAATAGGTACCACAGAAGCCTCCTCTTCCTTGTCCACGTCCTCTACCTCTTCCTCTTTGATTTCCAAAGTCTTGATCATGGAAGCGGTTGAAACCCTCATTCCTCTGGTTCCTGCTAGTACCCACATCTTCATTTTTCTTTTGGATTTCATTGCGGCCTCCAGATGATCTACCGATTCTCTTTCCTACTTGACCACACCCTCTCTCTCTTCCTTCAAACCTTTTATTCATCTTCTCTTCAACTCGTAGGGAAAACTGGTATGCCTCTTCAATGCTGGTCATTCTTACCAGACTTAATTCCTCTTAGATGCTAGGTCGCAACCCACTGATATAAAGAGAAACCTTCTCCTTATTTTCTTCTGCATGCCCCGCTCTAATCAAGAGTTGATAAAATTCCTTTGTATATTCTTGGACTGATCTTCTTGCTTGCTTTAACCCATGCATCTTCTTAAACAAATCAAGCTCGTAGTCCACAGGAATGAACTGCTTCTTCAATTTGTCCACCATGCGATCCCACCTTGTGATCTTCTCCTTTCCTCTTCTATTTCTTTCCAATTGAACCTCTTGCCACCATATTTTGGCATGGCCTTTGCAAACTTAACCCTATCTGGGTCCTTGATATTCTCATACTCAAAGTATTCTTCTAGTTCATTGATCTAATCGATCAACTCATCTGGTTTCAGGTTTGTTGAAAATACACCCACTTCAATTGTGGGTCTTTTCCCAAGTTTAGTAATGGCCCTAAAAAGCCTTTCCTCTGCATGATTCAAAACTTCTCTGTCAAATTCCCCTTCTATTCCCATAACTTCTTCTTCATTGTCATCCTCACTGTCGTCACCAGGAGCAACATTTTCTCCTCTACGGAGCTCCTCTTGCAATGCTTGTACCTGCCTTTGGAGGGCTCTAACCTCCTCAGGATTAATAGCTTTGGCCCTTCTACCATGCTCTCTTCATGGAGGCATCTTCTAACTCGAACCCACAACCACACAGTCCTGGTGCAAACTGCCTCACAGTCGGTGCTCTGTCTACACACTCAGGAAAACCAGCTCTGATACCACTTGACGGGGACACAACCCAGGAACAGAATGGACACAATAAAAAAGGGGAAATTATATTAACTGAGAAAATAAGCTAGTACAAATAGTATAGAGAAAATAAACTTCAAAACATGCCCTAAGGGCTTACAATAGCATAAATCTAGAGATAATTTATCCTTTCAGTACCTCCTCTCAAACTCCACTCCGGACTGCCCTTTTACAATGCTATAAATCTCCTTAAATAGACCCCAGAGGGTTAAGGTCTAGGAGTACATTCTAGAAAGTGCTAGTAGACATCCACCGACTAAATAGAAGGTTCTAGAAGCTGCGTTAGAAGTTGGCGCAAATCTAGAAGAATCCAGAAACAATAACCGAACTTTCGGGAGGCATAACTTTTGAACCATAGCTATGATTGACAAAATTTTTACATTTTTGAAAAGCTCTCAAAGCGCTCTATAGCCTTATGGACCAGCTTTACTGATCCCCCATTTTTTGGCCCTTTTTGAGGTCATTTAATGCCCCTAACCTAACTTTGAAGCATTCTTAGGAGGTCTCCAAAACTCGAAAAACTGCAATAACTTTCAAACCGAAGGGCCTTTTGACTTGATTCTTTTTATGGAATGCTCTAAATCACAATTACATTCATTTGGCCAATTCACATCTTCTAGGTTACCAAAATGGTGGCCCAATTGCATGCTCCTATTTTTTCAAGATTTTCTAGCACACTAATAGTTGAATTGTGAGAGTTGGAACCTTTATTTGACCCAAATGGGTATCCAAAAATGAAAACACATGAAACAGAAACTAAGTCTAAGTACATTTTTTTTGGGTGACACTAGATTGCCCTTATACCTCTGGATGCTCCTGCATCATTTTTTCATGAGCACTTAATATAAGGGTTTATTTTAATTAGTAAAGGACTAGAATGACTTGTGGCTTAGTTGGGTAGATGAAGGGGTGTCTTGTGAAGTCTTCCTATGAAGTCTTAAGGTAGATTATGGATTGGGGATAGTCATCTAGCTTGGATAAGATGATGAAGTGTAGGAGTAAATTTTGAGAAGGGCTAGTTCCCAATGCTTCACAAACCAAAAGATTTCATGGTTAGCTTGCAAGCACAAGTTGAGATTTCCTTGAGGTTTTCTACCAAAGTGTGGATCTAGACTAGCTTGGGCTAGGATTGAATTGGATCTTGAGGGATCTTGTAGAACTATTTTTTTTGTAATTTTAATATTTTAGTTGGCCCTAACTCAAAAGGCTTTGTAGCCAGATGGATGGAATGAGAATCTAAGAGTACCCCTAAAGGAGGTAATCTTAATCCCTACAAATAACCATATAGCTTAAACACAACAAAAATGCAAGATTTGATACCAATTGTCAAGACTTTATTCATTAAATAATTATTTACATGCAATATGTCTAGCTATAAGATGTAGTGAGAATCCAAGGGTACCACTATTAGAGGTTATATCAATCCTTGCAAATAACTAGACAAGAAAAACACAATAATAATTCAAGATTTGATACCAATTCTCAAGACTTTATTCATAAAATAATTGTTTACATGTAATATGCCCGATTGTAAGGCCTTCAACACTAGTGTAAAATACATAAAGGAAATACAAAATAGTTATGCAACATCCCTCAAGATCCAACTCAATCCTAATCCCAACTAGTCCATATCCACACTCTAGTAGAAAACCCCAAGGATACCTCAACTTGTGCTCTCAATCCCATGAAGAAATCTCTTGGTTTTCCAAGCATCAATTACTAACCCTTCTCAAAATTCCCTCCTATAGTTCATCCTCTTTTCCAAGATGGATGACTATCTTGAATTTGCAATCAACTTTAAGAATTCACAAGAAAACTCCTCTTATACCCATCTAAGGCACACAATGACCTATCCATTATAAATTGAAATAAACACTTACGTTAAATGCCCAAGGAAGCCACAAGTCAGCTACAACATAATCTAAATACCTATACACAAATTAAATGCCAAAAGTTGGCTCATAGATAACTTGGACACCATAGAGACCAAGACCAAATTGAATGTCATTAACCACCATTTAGCATCAACAATCCACCAAGAATAACCAAGCTCCACTATTGACTACTTTAACTTGGGAAGCACTATTACAAAGTCCTAGTGCAAACTGAGGCATAATATATGTCGAGTGCCACCTTCAATGACTGATTCCCTTCTTTGACTGAGAAACTTAGAAAATATTATTGTTGATCTCCCAATGTAAACTAAGCTTACAATATCTCTTGAGTGCATCAAGCATAACTAAATGCCTTCATTAACTAAGTCACTTGGTTAACATAGCAACCAATAAAAGCATAGTGTTGGTTGAGTACCACCTCTTCATTGCTTGAGTCCTCCAACTCTAAAGCCAGAATACCCCAACGTGTAGGATTGCCAACCAACCAATGATGCTCCTACATCAAACACCCCAGGTTTGAATTTTTTTTTTTGAATAGATGGAAGAACATCTTTTTGGATTCAATAAATAAATCCCAAACTAGTTCTTCACATTTATATTGTCCAAGTCCACAACTTGTACACTCTTTCCCTTGATCTTATTCTTCTTAACATCCATGCTTGGGGTCCCATAGGTATGTATTCAACACCAATATTTAACCCTCCTTGAATCCTTCATCTCATCTCAACTACCAATATTAAGGTTCCTTCTACTGATCTCTTCATTCTACAAAGGAATCAAAGAATGCTTCTTGCCACCTTTCACAATTATAAACACATTCTTGACATAATCATGTGCACATCCCCATAATTGTACTAACAAGGTATACCAAGAAACAAATGACAATTTTTCATGTCCAGAATATCACACAATACTTGATCCCTATACTACCCAATCTAGAAATCAATAAGGGATTGCTCCCTTACTTCCAAATAATGCTCACCTTGCAACCAACCAATCTAGTAAGGACAAGGATATCTCATTCTTTTCAACCAATTTTAATGATCTCCTTAGCAAAAATGTTTTCATTCCTACCACCATCCACAATCACCTTGTAGACTTTACCACCTAACTTACAACAAGTCCTCTAACAAGATTCTATTTCCCATTGACCAATCAATATTCATCGAACTAGCAAACTCTCTCCTTGCTTAGGTTGAATATCATGACTTTTAGCTTCATCCACAACAACTCATCTTTCGTCACCAATCTTAGGACATTCAAAAGATCTATGTCCTACTTCACCACATATGTAGCAAGAACCCTTAAAATCACCTCTACCTATCCTTCTGTTCTGATAAACAGGTTTTGGTACATCCTTTGCATAAGGTTTAGCCTTTACTGGGTGATCTTGCTTCTCCATCCCTCTAGAATTACCTTGGCTTCTCCTCTTCAACTTATCTTATACATTTCAGACATGTTAATAAGCATCCTCTACTATATCAATCTTGGATATTGAATCTCAAACCATAAATGTATCGAGCTATGTTATCCATTGATAATTCTCTAGGTCAAGACCAAATAGTTAGCTTTTAGAACTGCTTGTTATAATCTTTCACAATCATATCTTTATTTTTCAAATTCAACAACCTCTTGAATAACACAAATTCATAATAAAACAAATGAACTTAGCCTTTAACTTAATTAAAATTAACTCCATGTAGTAATCTTCATTTATGTTTCTTCTTATCTATCTAAGAAGAAATTTTGAAAAGGACTAATGGCTATGGCTTGGACATCAAGGAGATTATTTGGTGGGCTTGAAAGCACAAGTTGAGTTTTCCTTTGAGTTTGCTAGTAGAGTGTAGATTTGGACTACTTGGGATTAGGATTTAGTTAGATCTTGAGGGATCTTGTAGAACTATTTTTGTAATTTATATTGTATTTGGCCCTAATCTAGAAGGCCTTAGAGCTAGGTATATTTCATGTTTATAATTATATATGAATAAAGGGTTACTTTTGGTATTAGATCTTGAATTTTTGTTTTGTTTTCTATCATGCCCAAAAAATGAGGAATAAATACACAAACATTTTCTTTTTCAAATGTTAATTAATCTACTATGTTAAATTCAAACATACTAAATAGCTTATGGAAACTAAAAAAGGATTAAAAGTGAGTTTTAGTTACATCTCATTAAGATGCAAAGTTGACACCTCAACATACCATACAGGTTTAGAACACTCAAGTCAAGGTGCTACTCGATCACCTTATTCAGGTTAACCAGGTTTGTTGACTAAACCCTAATTGAGTGAGGATATCTTGTTTCAAGTATATTTAGGTTTACTTAGTTCTTCACTTGGATTTTGGATTAAACTCGCTTAGGTTTGAGTTAGGTTGAGTCCATGAAATTCATGTTTTGACAACATCTAAAAATTTCACCCTTACAAGGTATATTTGGGTTCAAACTCTAGTTGTTGACTAAGTTAGCCTTACTTTGGCCATTCCATAAAGCACATTATTACGTTTCATAAGGTTTCATAAGTTCTGTTAGGTTATCATGTTATTTCATATTCATTTGGTTTGTCGTTCAATCTCCTAGGAGAACTAGTTTTGGATCTTCAATAAGTTCATCAAATACCTTAATACTTAACTCCCATTTAAAAATGAACTATTATAATAATTAAAATCTTTAAATATTAATTACTAAGTTATCCACAAAATTCATTTCATCCCTCGATCATATCCATCAACTCAACTAGGAAATCAAACTATGATTGCTTCAATACCCCTTTGTTCCTATAACCTCCACAATTCAATTCAAACAAAGTTTTGAGTAAACGTGTGTGTGTGTGTGTGTGTGTGTGTGTGTGTGTGTGTGTGTGTGTGTGTGTGTGTGTGTGTGTGTGTGTGTGTGTGTGTGTGTGTTGTGTCTATGTGTGTGTGTGTGTGTGTATAGATTTTCATGCTTAATATCAATACTTAATATTAAATCAATATTTGAACTTAAACACCTAGCATAACTTTGATTTGTAACACTATCTCAATTGATATTTGATAACTAACCTTTCAAATGATATTCATAACTATTTTATCAATTCCATCAAATTTATTAGATCTTACCAAAAAATTGAAATTTAGTTTCCAAAAGACCCACTAGAATATTTAAATTTAAAAATAAACATTCACTTATAACCTTTAACCATCCTCTAACATTATTACACCTTTCACTTTCTCAAACTATGAAAACAACTAAAATCACCTTTTTAAGGACAAAAATATATTTTATCAAATAATAATAAATAATAAACTAAATCTAAAACTAAGTAACATTACTAGTTAAACTTACTTTACACTAACCAAGTGTGCCAACTAAACACTTGCCTACTAACTCTTAACTCTTAACTAACTTCTTAACCTATCTATCTAACCATCCTTATACCCTACCCTTCTCCCAGTTGTTG
The DNA here is from genome assembly GCA_028749045.1 of Cupressus sempervirens. Classification (NCBI taxonomy): domain Eukaryota; kingdom Viridiplantae; phylum Streptophyta; class Pinopsida; order Cupressales; family Cupressaceae; genus Cupressus; species Cupressus sempervirens. The sequence continues at coordinate 411,747,393 of CM053789.1, read as the reverse complement.
GTTGCTCTACCCAAGAAAAAACACACACTTCCCCATTCACCAACACTCCTACCAAAGCCTACAAAAAATTAGAGAAAGGAGTCTCCAAGGGAAGTATAGTGATCTTCTCAGCTAGAGTACATAAGAGTAAGGGAAAGGTACATTGAAATCTAATTAAGTTCCAAACACCCCCCTTTTTTTCTTCATACTCATTAAACATGCAAAAGATATGCAATGAGCACTATTGGGAAGAGAAATATTGGGGATGATTTCATCACATGTGGGGGTAGAATAAAAAATCTGCTACATTTAAATTTGAATTCTTTGTTTTTGTACTTATATATTGTTTTAATTTGTTCCAAGATGTAAAGCACTCCACATTCTTTGCCTTATGCCCAAGTCTCACATGGAGAAACATTAGGAGTCAAATAGATTTAAATAAGAATATTACTAGAATATTCTCTATTATCAAAAGAGAATTAAAAGTTTTTCCACACAAAATCCAAAGAACATTTTTGCTCTAAATAGATGAAATTTTAAGGTTTCTTTTCTCATCCAAGTGTTAGGTTTCTTATAGAAATTTTTTAAATGGAAAAGTATATTAATGTTGAATTCATTTTCTTGGATTGATTATAGGACTAGTTTTGATGTTACATTTGGCATTAAAAAAGGAGTATTTTTAAATAGTTACTAATAGTGCAATACGAAATAACATTCATTTGAATAGAATTTCCTCTAACACATAACCATAATCAAATTGAACAACATTGTATAACATTTCTAATATAAACTACAATTGATAAATTTCATTTAAAATAAAGTTTTAGGAGTGCGAGGAGTGTCATAAGAAATAGATTTTTTTAAAACCAAAAATGAGCTAGGCAATATATATATGCATATATATTAATTATATTAAAATCCTGACTTAAAGACTCAATCGGTAAATAATAGAGGAATAAAACTTGATATCATTGTTGTTACATTTATAAGTTAAAAATGAATATTGAAACACTATATGTAGTCCCTCTTGTGTTTGTAGTCAATAGCTTGTCTATTTTTGTTTCGAGAGATACTTGATAGTCTTATTTATTTACTTTTAGATGACCTGAGGGTTGAATGTTATACTTTCATTCAATATCATAGATGTTATACTACTATACTATTTAGTTTATCATATTTGCATGTTGATGCCATTTTGTGCTGATCTCAGATTGGTTTTGACAATTGAGTGTCAACACATTTAAGTCATTTACTATGTTCATGATGAACTAGTAATGCATGTCAAGTATGATACACAAGACTATACCAAGTTGCAAAAAGTGTCAAGTCACTCATGTGCCAAGTCACTCAAGTACCAAGCAGATAGACCATGCTGAGTGATTCAAGTGCTAAGTAAACAATAGATGTTAGGAAGTTTAGGTCCTGAGTAAGAATCAAAATTATAGTAAGTGTTGAGCATTAGTAACTTCAAGTGTTGAGAAACACAGATTGGACATATTTGTTTGTGATTGCATAAAAAACAATGTAAACAATTTTTTAGCTGACTAAAGGATAAAATATGATCTTTTGAAGATAAGAATGAATATATATATATATATATATATATATATATATATATATATATATATATATATATATATATATATATATATATATATATATATATATATATATTCCCTATGCAATTACATGTAGCCAATCAAAAAATAGGAAGGTTTAAGTGGCAAAGAGGACGAATCTTAGCCATAGATTCATACCTAACCCTAAGTCTTCTAGTCTTCTTAAGGAGGATGAAGCCCTAAACTTTATATGGGCATTTAATGAATTGAGGGAGAAGTAAAGAGAAGTTTGCATGTCAAAAATAGAGCATTCATGGAGACTTAGAATTTTGCAGAATTAGTTTGAGAAGAACAAAGCATAGAGGATGCAACATTTACACATCATATCAAAGAAGATCAAGAAGGACACTATATAGATTTAATCCTTAATCAAGTAACCAGAGCCAATCACAAGAACTATGTTAAAACATCCTAACAAGTGATTTTAGTTAAGTCTCCTAAGCAAAGTAGTTCTAATAAACTGTTGTAAATTGTTTAGAAGGGTGACATATCAAGTGGATGTCCTAAAGTCCTTTGGCTAGGAACACTTCTAACATGGTGTTGAGATCCTCTAACAAGGTGGGTCTTAATAGTCCTTATAAGCCATTAATAAGGCAGGTCTTTTATAGGGAAGATCATGTTTCATGATCAATCCATTGTAACCTTAATTGGGTACACATTATTGTGATAGTAGTAAAGAATTGTGGGTTCATCCCCACCATAGTTTTACCTTCTCTTTGGAAGGTTTTTGGGTAATCATATCAGGTGTCAAATGTTTGATTTCTTATATTTTTACATGATTTAGATGTATGTGGTTTACATGTTATTTTAGTTTATCTATTGAATGCATGAGACGAATGAGTAGTGAAAAGTTTTATGGGCTCATGTTTTAACTTTTGATTGACCCCACCCCCAAACACCCCCCTCCCCCACTCCTTCTTTAGAATTTTACCTTTCCTACTTGTAATTCCAACAATTGCTATCACAGCTTAGTTCTCAGAAGAAGAAGCTTTGCAGCTTAGAGGAAGGATCTTGAAATGGAAGTATACAAGTTGGAAAAGACCATTGAGAATTAGGAGGGTAAAATACATCTCATACTACATCAAATAAATGAAGTCAAAGATGTTTTGAAGAGTTCCTTGAAGAGAAGAAAAGAGATTGTTATAGTAGAAAATGAAACACAATACAAAAAGATTTACACCACAAAGTTAATTGCAGATGGTAAGTCTAGTGAATTTAATACAACAATCATAGATCTAATGAAAAAGAACATATCACAAGCTGAACAGATCAAAATTCTTAAGTTGGATCAAGAATCACAAGCTATATCGCTATGTGAGGTGACTAAACAAAAGAAGAAAGCTATAGAAGACGAGGCCATGATTGAAGAAGACAAAATAAGTTTGGTAATTAGATTGGAAAAAAAGTCAATAGAGCTATTCAGGCTCTCAAAAATGCAATTGGATACCTTATGCAAAATGATGAATGTTCATCATGAGTTGAATGTCAAGGACATTGAAATAACTACATTTTAGTTGTAGAATGAACAACTAAAAAATGATCTAAAAAGAGAAATGGAATTTGCTAAAAGTTTCAACAAGCCAAATGATGCCATCAAGCACTTTGAGAAACTACTAAAATCCCCTAGATCTAGTAGAGATACATAAGGATTGGGCTACACAAGCATTGAAGAAGGAGAATCATCTAAAGCTGCTAACGAAAGGAATAATAGAGGTAAGAACTCCAAACCTACTTGTCATAGTTGTGGTAAGAAAGGACATAGTGTTAAAGTGTGCAAGATCAAAAATACAAATCAGAATGGTAAGCCTAAGAACATGACTCACTATCACAAGTGTAACAAACAAGGTCATTAGGCACATGAATGTAGAACTAGAACCATGCATGTACTAAAATTTAAAGGACATTGCTACAATTGTTAGAAGTATGGACATAGAACCTTTGAATGCAGATCCAAGTCCACGTGGTCATCAAGAAAACCAACAAAGATAAGAAGCTATGGAAACACTTATAACTAGGACTACAATAAAAGATATAGCTATCACTATTGTTAGGAATATTTACATGTACCTAAAAATTGGATTAGGACTCATTTTAGTGGTAACTACAGAAGATGGTTGAGTCAAACAACATGTTTTAGCTATCACAAGACTAGTCACATAAGTAAGCATTGTCCAACTAGGTCCAAGGCACAAAATTGTGATTTTAATAAAGGTAAAGGCAAGTAAAAAGTTAAATACATTAGGAATGAGATGAAAAAGACATGGAAGAAGAAAGATGTTGGAAGTACATCAAATGGAGAAGGGATCACTTCACCCAATAGGTCAAGTGGTCACACTTCATCAAACTAATAATAGAAGATGCATGTTGGACTGATACTTAATTTGTTGAATTATACATCAATTCCAAAAGAAATTTTCACTGAAAATATTACATTAGCATGAATCAAGATGCAAGAAGTTCTGTAAAATTCAAGGTTAAATTTTCAAGTTTTCATGTTGTTGTTGAGCATGAAAAGTCTTCTTTGTATGTCAAATGAAATACTACTGAGAGTCAAGCTACTAGTCAAAGATAGTTAGAGCTAAGTCTATAGTAGTTTCCAAATGAGGGAAGTCTCTATAGATTCCAAGTGGAACATAAATCATGTTGATGTCGAGTCCATAGTTGTACAAGTACCAAGCATTAAATGCAACATTTTGAAGGGTATAAGGTCAATTTTCACCTATTTTTCATCACTACAAATTCAAGTGAGAGTAAGTAGAGTAAATAGGAAATTCACAATATAGTTTGAAGGTTTTGTAAAGATCCTAATGACAATCAAGCACTAGTTCATTGAATTTTTGAGGTATTCCTCATAAGCTAAGTTACACAGTTTAAAATTTGTAAAACCCTAGTTTTATAGAATGGCTTCTAGTTCAAAGAATGTGAAGGAGAAAGAAGTTTTTGATGTCCAATTACTCAGTAATAAAGTCAAATAATTAAATTTTAAAGCAATCCCAAACATTACCTATAAAAATGAATCATCAGGCACATTATCCATGATTCTAGCTAAAGTCATAATGGTCCAAGATGTGAGAAAATGTTACAACTACAAAGTAGGAGCTATATGTGTTATGAAGATAAGGAAAGATTATGATAAGTTGTGTGAAAACAACATTTTGCAGGAAGAATTTAAGATTGTAGAGAGAAAGGTTTTGACCCATGCCCTAGATTTTCCCATAGTGTTCAAGACATAATGGATCAAGATAGTGTTAAGTAGGATACATGATGGATGTCTATGGTTGGAAGGAGGACTAGTCAAGCCTTCAAAAATAATTTTTCATAGGGTGACTATTTTTCAAACCCTAAATCAGCTAAAGACCTTACGAAGTCACTCAAAAGAGGTAATTAAGAAGAACACAGGAGCTAAATGGAATAAGAGAGGAATGACAATTGATAGTATCACTAATCCTCCACTTGAGTTGGTTGTTAGGCTTATTTTTCACAAATGTTACCATTCAAGCATGTTAAATAGTGTACCATGCATTGTAGTTGATATTGGCTATAAAATTATCAAGAAATATCATACTTATGATCTTGCAAAACTTCAATTACAACAAATAAATGAGAACATAGGTGCCATTAGAAGGACAAAAAGTGCACACTATAAATTTGGATCAATACTTATGTGCATATTTTTTTAATTTACAAAATGAATTCCCATCTTTTGGTAAAATAGGTTAGAAGACAAACATATCAGTGGTTGTATAGATCAATGAATATATTGAGCAGATTGGTGAGAATTTTGAAATAGTTATGACAAGCTATTTTGAAGACCTCAAGAAGTCTATGAAGCAGAGGTTGAGGATACTTGTCTCCTTAGTTGAACAATACTACAATGACATGTTTTCTTGTAGATATTGATTACACATACATATAGGTAGTAGTACATAGGGTAAGATGGTTAAAACCCCTAGGCTATGAAATCAATGTTGATGAAGCCTCAGCTACCATCACTACACTCCTAGTGGAGGAGATCAATAAAAGTGTCAAGATATTTAGTAATTATGATGTTATGAAATCAAAATTTGAAATGGAGTTGAAGAAAACCTTTGCATTGAAGAAGAAAGACAAATTGGTGAAGAAAATAAAGCCCTAATTCGGTGAAGAAGAAGATGATGATGAAGAGAATAAAGAGGAATAACAAGAACAAGTCCAAGAACCTCTTGTTTTGACCCAAGGAATGGGTGAGAACATTGAAGAAGAAGGTGTTGAGGAAGTAGAGGAAGCACTAGAATAGGTATAACCAAAGAAGAGAAAGGCCAAAGCATAGCTTGTGGCAAAGACAAAGGCTAAAAAGATTGCTAAGAAAAACAAAGAAAAGCCTACAACACCAACAACCATGGAAAATACAAGGGCCACTATACAAAAGGTGAATGAGCAAGCCAAAAAAAAAGCTAAGGTTACAAAACAAGAAGGGTTATAGTAGAAGAATAAAAGAAGAAAATACATTGCATAGCCAAAGACTGATGATGAAAGAAAATAATCTCAACATACAAGACAATTTAAAGTAGCAAGTCATCCATCAAAATCTAATCTTGAGAATCTTTATGAAAATATTAGACGCAATTTAGATTTGATAGATTTGAAAAATATTAATTTTAGGAAAATTAGCAAAGAAGAACAATTTTTTTTTGACAAATCAATATATGAAATGATGTCTAAATTCAAGAACACTCCACTTGAATTAGATAACGAAATGCCTAAGGATTTGTATACTATTGTTGAAAATAAGTGGCATTATTGTTTAAACTTGGAGAAACAAATTAGAGAATCCACACTAGCCCAAGTGATGCTAGATTTGAAAAAAGGACAAATTGTCAAAGAAAACAAAAAAATGTGATTGAAGGTTTGCACCCAAATATAGGGCATTTAACATCCTTCAAAATGATATTGAAGACATTGTCAAGAAATCTACCCAAATGTGGAAATTAATCTATGGTTTGACAACTATTAAAGAAGGAGAGGAAGATCCATTAAAGGGAAGAAATAATGATGATGATAACAATGATAAGGATCAGGAAGAAACTAAAAAAGATAATACTATTGTGGAGGAGACACAAATAGGAAATGATAACATGGCTACAACTGAAGAGTCACAGGAAGAATAGAGTGTGCAAGATACACAAATGCCAAGGATGAGCCATCTACATGACACAAGCATGCCTACCAAAACTATCAATACTAAGGATGTTCCTAATAATTTAGCTCATAGTATCAATCCCTCAACTATAGAAGATCTCTAGAAGATTCTTGAGCAATCCACACTGCAGGCCATTGTTGATATATGATTGAAAAGATCATTTCAGTAGAATTTTTTTGAAAGAAGACTGTGTATTTTCAATCATTGTTTTGTCACTAATGTCAAACCTACTACATGCTAGTAAGATAATTTTTTATATTCTTCAAGCACTATCACTTAGTTGATTGATGAAGAGGATTTGATCAACAAGATGTAACAAAAGTACCTAGAGAAAAATTTGAGTTATAATTATGTATTGAAGTGCAAGAATCAGTCAAGACAGTGACAACATAATGTATTGATAATCTATTTGAGGTTACAAAATGATTGGCCACTCTTAGAAATTTTAGAAGAATAAGGTTAGATAAAGTTCATTTACTAAGCTTGACCAAGTTGATAGAAGGTGCTGATCAAAGTTAGTGTAAATTGAGAACAAAGTTAGTTGGAGACAAGTGAAAGTATTTCTAGTGCATGGTGAGTGAAATAGTAGGTGCTAAGCAAGTTAGTAGATACTGAGTGATTTTTAATAGATGTTGAGCACCAACAAAATCTAGTTGATCCCAAGTGATTTTCAATAGTTGTTGAGTAACACAATCTATTCTGAGCATTAGTAAATTGATAATGCTGAGTTGTTGCATTATGAAAAATATCAACGATTTTCCAAATAAAAGCCAAATATTTTGTTTTCTTGGAACTTGTAAATCATGAGGAAGAAAGGATTGATGAGCTAGAGGCACAAAATCTTGTGTAAACTATTTTAGAAGCAAATTCAAATGGATTCTAGGAGAAGCTTCTAGACAAGACAAGATATGGGGTAGATACATTGTATCCTACCTAATCCATTGGAAACCATAATTTTTGAGAAGGATAATGAGTGGGAAAAATAGTTCTAATTTCTTAAATGTAGGGATATTTGGTCATGAAGCAATGTTGGATGGAGGTTAGAGAGTTTTGGATGCAAAAATTTGACAAGGAGAATGAAGAGGGTTTACTTCATCAAAGTGACCCAGGAGAAGAAGTCTACAATGGTGAACTAAGTGAGAAAGCTTAAATATGATGAATTCTTGAAGGGTGAACAAGGTATTAGAGCTACAAAGATTGAGGACTAAATAGTGATCTGTAATCTTCAAGTAAGGTTTTAATTTGTATCGAATCAAAGCTCTACCTTTACTTTCTAACAATTGTATCAGATTAGGGTAAATCCTTTGGATAAAGGCTGACTTAATAGTCATTGGAAAATCCTCTAATAGTGTGGCATTCCAAGTGATAGGCCTATAGTCCTCTAACAAGGCTCACTTTTAATAGGGTGATTCAAATCCCTTAATTGGGTCACATGTAATAGTGTGTATTGTAATTTGTAATAGGGTTGAGGACTAAATAGTAATCTGTAATCTGCAAGTAAGGTTGTAAGTTGTATCAGATCAAATCTCTACCATTAATTTCTAACAATTGTATTAGATTAGGGTAAATCCTTTAGAGAAAGGTTGACTTAATAGTCATTAGAAAATCCTTTAATAGGGTCGCATTCCAAGCGAATGGCCTAAAGTCCTCTAAAAAGGCTCACTTTTAATAGGGTGATTGAAATCCCCTAACTAGGTCACATTTAATAGTGTGTGTTGTAATCTGTAATAGGGTTGGCCTTTAATAGGGAATCACTTTAAAAGAGTGAAAAAGGAGTAGCATGTTACTGGTGGATTTTTCCAAATTGGGTTTCCACGTTACATAATTGTCTCAAATGTGTTGATGGATGTGCTATGTTTTATGCTTTACATTTTTGCATGTTGATTTAACAATAATATATCAATTTTGGTTAACACATAGTGAATGCATGTATGGTTAAGAATGTTATATGCATTCACTTAATTGTAAAAAAAATGTTTTATTTTGTACATCTGGACCTTGAATAACTGATTCACCCCCCTCTTAGTTATTCTAAAAGAATTCTAACAATTGGTATCAAAGCACAGTTGCTTAAGAGGATTAGTTTTAAGGTACTAATAGCACAAAGATCAAGATGTCAAAAAGAGAAGTACCCAAGGTAAATAGAGATAAGTTTCCTATATGGAAATTTTTTATGAAGCTACACCTTGGAGGACTTGGAGACTATGCACAATCTTGCATTTCAATAGCACATGTTGATCCAGTAGGAGCCCTAACTGCTAAAGAATTGAAGAAAAAGAAAGAGTACAATTAGACAATGTTGGAGATTGCCTCTAACCTGAGCTATGGTAAGTTTGATGATATCAAAAACCTTAAAAGTGCAAAGTAGATGTGTGATGCCCTAGACACCATCTATGGAGCAGAAAAAATGTTCAAAGAGCCAAGTTACAAAGCATTAGAGGTAAGCTTGATGACATGAGAATGGAAGAAGGTGAAAAAATTGCTCAATATATTACTAGAATAAAAGAAGCTGTTAGTGCAATAAAAGGTGCTACTGGTAAAATATATGATGATACTATGCTAAGTAAAGTCTTGAGAAAATGGTTGCCTATGTATGCCATTAGAGTGTCTGTAATCCAAGCATTAAGATGTATGCCAAGAAGTGATCTAATCCTTGAAGGTTTGGTAGGAAGACTCACTACTTTTGATTTATCTATTTTTGACAACTACAAAACAAAAATTATTGAATCAGCATTCAAAGAAACATTGTTACTAAAGGATTCTGAGGAGATAAATACAAAAAAGAAGAAAAGAAAGATAAATCATGCATTCAGTGATAGCAGTACATATGAGGAAGACATTGAACAATTGGAAGAACTGCTAGTTAGAAGATTTCATAGAGGAAAAGGTAAATTCAAAGGTAAGCTTCCTATCATTTGTTTTAATTGCAATGAAGTTAGTCATATCGTAGCAAGATGTACATAGAAGAATAACTTCAAAGAAGGGAAAAAGCACAAAAATAGAAGAGAAGATGATGGAAGAGACTACAAAGATAAAGGCAAGAAGCCATGCTAAATTTCTAATGAAAATAACTTTGATGAAAATGATGATGAAGTGGTATATGTTGCAATAAAGGATGAATCAAATGAGGATGAGGCTACTGCACTTATGACTTCTGTGAAAAAGAATGACAAATGGATCATTGATAGTGGATGCTCACATCACATGACTAGAGACGAAAGTATGTTCATTACCTTAACCTATTATGATGCCAATAGTGTAAGATTTGGTAATGATGCACCATGTTTAGTAAAAGGAAAAGGGTCTATCAAGCTCATGGAAAAGATTTCATGTGACAATGCTTATTATGTTGAAGGATTGAATTATAACTTGTTAAGTGTGTCATAATTGAACAATTTGAGATGCAAAGTTGAGTTTGAAAATAGATGAGCCAAGATATATGATACAAATGGTAACTTGATTAGAAAAGGTGATCAAACTAGGAGTAATATATTCTATTTGGATATAGAAGATGCTATTTATTTTATTACAAAATTTGATGATGTATGGCTTTCACACAAGAGATTATGTCATTATAACTTTGGTAATCTGATTATTATCAGCAACATCAAAAGAGTTAGAGGTTTGCCTAAGTTTAAGAAACCTAAAAACATAATGTGCAAACAATGTTAGCTAGGAAAGATGACAAAGTCAAGCTTTAAAAGTAAAGCCTATAACTCTAAGGAAATACTTGAAATTGTTCATTCTGATTTGTGTGGACCCATTGAAGTACAAAGCTACAAAGGGGATAAGTATATAATGCTACTTGTTGATGATTACTCTAGGATGATGATAGCCATATTTTGAAAAGAAAAATTAGATGCTTTTCAAATGTTTAAATGGTGCTTGGAAAGAGTTGAGAAAGAAATAGGTAAGAGCTTGAAATGCTAGAGATTAGACAAAGGAGGTGAGTTCCCTTTACATGAGTTTGAGATGTTCTGGAATAACAAAGGAATCAAGAGATAGACATCAGCACCTAGGACCCCTCTACAAAATGGAATTATTGAAAGAAGAAACAAATCTATAATGGACTATGCTAGAACACTCATGATGGAGAAAAATGTTGCTCTAAAATACTAGAGAGAAGCTGTAAGTATTGTTGTATACACCTTGAACCATGTGCAAGTAAAGAGAGGTACTCACTCAACACCTTTTGAAATATGGTATGGTCATCCACCCAATGTGAAATATTTTAAGGTATTTGAAATTAAATGTTATCTTCTTAAAGATGTTAGGAGTGGAAAGTTTGATACAAAGAGCAAAGATGTTATATTCCTTGGTTACTCCACAAGAAGTAAAGCTTATAAATGTTTAATTACTAAGAGTAAAAAAATTATGGAAAGTGCAAACATGAATTTTGATGAGTTTATAGAAGCACATCAAGCTGAACCTACAAAAAAACCAAAAGATTACAAGAAATTTGTATACTATTATGAAGGAATACATATTGAAGAAGATACTACAAATCATGTAGCAAATTAGCTGCAAGTCTCAACAACTATTGAGTCACATCCTATGAATGTTGAGTTGCACTTAGATGGCAAGTTGTAGAATGGGAATAATGCACAATCTAGCTCAAAGATTAGCACACATGAAAGAGATGTTGAGACACCAGATAGAGATGCACATAGTGATACTGAAGCTGAAATAAAAAATGCAGCCACAAGAATTGAGCCTAGATAGACCAAATATGTAAAAAGACACCATCCTATAGATCAAATCATTAGAGACAAAGATGCAAGGCCAATAACAAGAAATAGGTTGAGAAGTGAATCATGTTTGTTAAGCATTAAGGAACCTAAGATAGTAATATATGCATTGGAAGATGATAATTTGTACAAGGCTATGGAAGAAGAAATTCAATAGATAGAAATGAACAAGACTTAGAGCCTAGTTCCTAGACTAGAAGACAAGAATGTTATTGGCACATAATGGGTATTCATAAGCAAGCTAGGTGAGAATGGTGAAGTGACAAGAAACAAAGAAAGATTAGTTTGCAAAGGCTATGCACGAGAAGAAGGAATTGACTATGGTGAAACATTTGCCCCTATTACAAGAATGGAAGGAGTAAAAATTCTACTTGCTTATGCTACATATAGAGGTTTCAAAGTTTATCAAATGGATGTTAAATTTGCATCTATGAATGGCATATTAGAGGAAGAGGTTTGCATAGATCAACCAGAAGGATCTGTTGACAAAAACAATAAGAAAATGGTATGTATACTACACAAAGCCCTAGATGGATTGAAACAAGTACTAAAAGCATCGTATGAGAGTCTTAATACTTATCTTGTTAAGATTGGATTTGAAAGGACATATGATAACAACAATTTGCACATGAAGATAGATAAAGAAAGATGTATACTATTATCGAAAATATTTTTTGATGACATCATATTTGGAGGACAAGATTCTTTGTGTAAAGATTTTGTGAGATTCAATGTTTGGTGAGACCAAATTCATTGTGGGATTACAAGTATATCAAATAACGTATGGTGTATATGTCACTTAGTCAAAATATGTCAAGGAGATACTAAAAACATTTTGGACTTGAGGATTCAAAACTAGTAAGTACACCTATGGTAACAACACTCAAGCTATCAAAGAATGATGATTTAGTTGAGGTCAATCAAACATTATATAGATCCATGATTGGAAAACTACAATATGTAGTGCATAGTAGACCTAATATTGCATTAGTTGTGGGGATAGTTTCTAGATTCTTTGCTAATCCTAGAGAGAATCATTTGATGGTAGTGAAAAGAATAATGAGATACTTGAAAGGAACAAAAGAATATAGTTTATACTATAAGAAAAATGAAAAATTTGAACTAAAACCCTACACTAATGCTGATTAGGCTGGAAATATTGATGACAAAAAGAGCACCAATGGAGGAGCATTTTTCTTAGGTAGAAGACTTGTTACATGGACAAGCAAGAAGTAGAGTTGTGCTTTCCAATCTACTGTTGAAGAAGAGTATGCTGCTATTGTTATTAATTGCACAAATATTGTATGGATGAAATAGCTACTAAAAGGAATGAAGGAAGAGATCATTGAATTAGTGACACTTTATTGTGATAATACAAGTGTTATAAATATATCAAAGAATCTTGTAATGCATACAAAGACAAAGCACATTGCAATAAAGTATCATTATGTAAGGGATTTGCTTCATGATAAAGAAGTGAAGATGAAATATATCAATGCAAGGGAGAAAATTGTTGATATCTTCACCAAAGAATTACCTAAGGATGCTTGTACATATCTAAGAGGTAAACTAGGGGTGATACCCCTATCAAAGGCTATGTAAAAGACAGATGGAGTACCCTACATCAAACAAGTTGACATTCATTTCATATAAATTGATGCAGTAAATATTGCTTTAGGAACTTCCTAAATTAATCCCAGAGCTGGAATTTTGAATCCATCACAAGTAAGGTGACTGAGGGAGAAAATTGAAGAGCCTAGAAAAGTCTATATCTACATATATCAAGATGCCAAGTGTTGAGCACATGTCTTTAGCATTGTTGTCAAAGATGGAGAAAGTATAGTAAACTAATCAAGTGCATAATGATCAAGAGGGAGATGACCAAACTAGAAAATCAAGGGAGAATGTATATTAATTAGTGCAAAAGAAGAATAATGAAGTGAGAATACATTATCAAAAGATTAGATGACTGAAAGAAAGAAAAAGGGAGAAAGAAAAAAACAAAAGAGTGAGATATTAAAATATTGTATTGATCCATGGAAGAAGAGAATGTTGTATTTTGTAACTTAAGAGGGACTTGCTAATAGAGGGAGAATTTTTATTCACAAGCTTTCTTTTTAGTATTGACTTGCTATTTTAACCTAGTTAGTTTATTATTCTTTTATTTGATTAGCTGATTAGTTTAGTTTTCTAGCAATACCAAAGAGGGAGATTGTTGATATATGATTGAAAAGATCATTTCAGTAGAAAATTGTTGAAAGAAGACTATGTGTTTTCAATAATTGTTTTATCACTAATGTCAAACTTGCTACATGCTAGAAAGACAATTCCTTATATGCTTCAAGCACTATCACTTAGTTGATTGATGAAGAGGATTTGATCAAAAAGATGTAACAAAAATACCTAGAGGAAAGGTTGAGTTATGATTATGTATTGAAGTACAAGAATCAATTAAGATAGTGATAATACAATGTATTGATAATCTATTTGAGGTTACAAAATGAGTGGCTACTCTTAGAAATTTTATAAGAATAAGGTTGGATAAAGTTCATTTCGTAAGTTTAACCAAGTTGATAGAGGTTGTTAAGAAAAGTTAGTGCAAACTGAGTAAAAAGTCAGTTGGAGCCGAATGAAAGCAATTTATAGTGGATGTTGAGTAAACTAGTAGGTGTCGAGCAAGTTAGTAGATGCTAAGTGATTTTCAATAGATGTCGAGCACTAGTGAAATCTAGTTGATGCTGAGTGATTTTCAATAGATGTTGAGTAACATAGTATGTACCAAGTATTAGTAAATTGATAATGTTGACTTGTTGCATTATGAAAAAGATCAAAGATTCACCAAAAAAAAGTTGATAATTTTATTTTCTTGGAAATTGTAAATCAAGAGGCAGATAAGATTGATGATCTAGAGGCACAGAATCTTATTTAAACCATTTTGGAGGAAAATTCAAATCTATTTTAGGAGAAGATTCTAGAGAAGACAAGATATGGGGTAGATACATTGTATCCTACCTAATCCATAAAAAACCCTAATTTTTGAGATGGATAATGAGCAAGAAAATGAGTTCTAATTTCCTATATGTAGGGATGTCAAGTCATGAGGCAATGTTGGATGGAGGTTAGAGAGTTTTGGATGTGAAAATATAACAAGGGGAAGGAAGAAGGTGTGCTTCATCAAAGTGACTTAAGAGAAGAAGTCTTCAATGGTGAACTAAGAAAGAAGGCTTAAAGAGGATAAATGCTTCAAGGGTGAACAAGTTGTTAGAGCTACAAATATTGAAAGCCAAGAAAAGTTGAGGATTGAATAGTCATTTGTAATCTACAAGTAAGGTTGTAAGTTGTATCAAATCAAAGCTCTAATGTTAGTTTCTAACAATTATATCATATTAGGGTAACTCCTCTGGAGAAAGGTTGACTTAACAGTCATTGGAAAATCCTTTAACAGGGTGGCATTCCAAGTTAATACCCTAAAGTCCTCTAACAAGTTTCATTTTTAATAGGGTGATTGAAATCCCTTAAACTAGTCACATTTAACATTGTGTGCGGTAACCTTTAACAATGTTGGCCTTTAACAAGGCATCACTTCAGAAGAGTCAAAATGGAGTAGCATGTTACTGGTGGTTTTTCCCAAATTGTGTTTTCATGTTGAATCATTGTGTCAAGTGTGCTAATGGATGTGCTATATTTTATGCTCCACATTTTTGCATGTTGATTTATCAATAACATATCAGTTTTCGTTAACATATATTGAATACATGCATGGTTAAGAATGTTATATGGGTTCACAAAATTGTGAAAAAAAAAATTATTTTGTACATCTGGTCCTTCAATAATTTATTCCCCCACTCTCAATTATTCTAAAATAATTCCAACAACCATATTGTGTGAAAATCCAATATTGGTTAGTGTTGATGAACTTTAGAAGGCAGTAGCTAACATTACAAGGGATAAGGTGAACACACAAGACACACCTTCTACCATCCCTTCATCTACTAGTGCTCAACCTTTAATACAAACATCAGTACACACATCCACAAAGGTTGATGCTGTAATCACCTAAAAATGGTCATTTAGATTATTAGCCCCCTTCTCAACATTTTGGCTAATTTAATTAATCATTTACCTAGACCAAATTGCTAATAATCAATTAATTTGATTATAATATATAGTTTGACTATGCTATCCTAAGCTCTTTATTTAATTAAAAGAATATGTCCCCTTGTAATTAAAAAAAAAAACCCATTTTTCTAACTCACTTAAAGTGCACATATAAAGTCCTTTTTCTATTTTTCAATTAAAAGAAAAGGTTTTTTGATACTTTTCTCTTATATCACAATTTAGCTTATATTATATTGGTTGAATTATGTGTGCACATGGATCACTCCCACTTTCAAACTCCAGCCTTGATTACATTAATCTTGCCTCTTAATCTCTACCGTCCATTTTTATTTAAAAGGAAGAGAGCTTTCCACCTCAAAGAATCCATCCGCCATTTGAATATTGTTATGCTACAGGTTTGCTGACAAGTTTCATGGAGCTTTGAGGAGAACTTCCATTTCTTTTCTTCATTCCCTCATTCCACCACATACTAGCTTAGAATCATGTTGCATGTATCTCAGCTTTCATTTTGCAATAGCCTAAATCACATAACATAATAGTTGGATTGTAACAGTCTCATTGTTGCTTAGAATAGCTACATTTTGCATATTCATGTAGTTTAATCTTCATACTTGCATTGCATCCTTCAAGAACTCCTTGTGGACATTTTCATTCTTGCATCTCATCTTTGGAACCTCCCATTGCATGGTTTACTAGTGAGAAGAGTATTCCTAAGGCTCAGCTAAGAGCCCCTGTACTTTAAATACACTCTCTTGTACTCTATTGATAGGGAGCTCTAAGCTGGTATCCAATTATTCCAAAGTCATGGAATCATCTAGATAGAAGGGTTTAGAGTGGGAAAATTTCTTATTATACATTTTTGGTGCCCACCATGGGGCATAACACCTTAGGTTTACTTTTCCTTTTGTTGCAATTCTACATTTTTTGCGTTCTATCTTCAAGTTTCTTATTTTATAGTCATAGATTTTCAGTGACATTTTTCTAGTTTTGTATGATAATTCTCATAATTGTTGGGTGATACATTTTGGAAAAAGTGTCGCACAATAGTAATATACTTTATCACCTTAGTATAGTAAGTTTTCTTGCCTGGTTTAACAAGAAATATCACATCAAAGAAAATTGTTGCACACATATACTAAGAAGTATTGTACAAGAGTCTTCTAGCAGAAATTATTGTCTAGCTAGAATTTTCTTATTGATTGAGTGGTTAGATCAGTTTCTCAATTTTAGTTGCCATTTGCTAGACTTTTATAGGTCTGTGAGTATCTAATAGAGGTTTCTTTACAATTTTTTGCTGCTATTTTGGGACTAATTCATGGTATACCTGAAAAAAATGACAAAAAAAGTTAATTTTTTTTCCCATAGTCAAGCTCTCACTTTATTTTATCTACATTCATGCACTCAAACTTGTGTTTTTCATAGCTAATGCATGTCAAAGTCAAAAAAAATAAAAACCTAGGGAGAAAAAGAACACATATCAAAGCTTCAAATGCATAAGGGCTACTAACAATTATTTGTAGGGCTGCCCAACACAGAAAAACCCAAGTTTCTTGTTATTTGATTTCATGTGTGGCATTTACTAGTTGTTCTTTTTTTTTTAGGAACATTAAACTTGTGATTGAGGTTCTTTGATGATAGAAGAGTATGCTCTTCACTCTTGTGATGAATTAGAAATCTTGACCCACCACTAGATTTCAAAAGAAAGGGGGTAATTGAATCTTCTTTGCATTTTTGGGGGGAATCAATCAAGGTAGGAGAGTATGATCTTCACCCTTGAGGTGAATCAAAAATCTTGACCCTTGAGAGTGGATCCATTTCATGGTAGTTAGGATCCTTTAGAGGGCTTTATCTTAGACAACCTAAGAGGAAAAATCCAAGTGGGGACAATCAAATTACCCTACTCTTGCAACTCACTATAAACTCAAGGCTATCAAGGACACAAAACTTTGGTATACATAGTGTTTGTCTTAGCTTACTATGATCACATATGGGATTTTGACCATAGGGAGATCACTAGGCATTAATGCTTAAGGTTCTTTTATGACCACAAGGTTTGTTACCCAGTGCAAGGTGCGGTGTCCCTTAATTGGGTGCAAGATGAAAACTACAAATGAAAGCCCTATCTAGACATCCTAGGTTAGTATCCACCCTATTTTGTCACTCAACATCTTGGTACAAGGATCGATCCTAGTGGACTACTTGGATCACCCCAAGATTTACACTCACCATATGTGTTCCCTTGGTTGTGTTTATGGCACCTTCATACAAAGCCAATATCTCATGTGGGTAACCACTTGGTGTGAGGCAAATAAGCATCATGCATGGGCCAAGTTGTTGAGTAATGAACCATGACCTTAAGGTAGATTGCTTGGCTACTATTTTTGAATATGTTGACTAGTGTTAATGTGCTTACACATCAAACAATCTTGGTAATATTGGTAGAAAGGTTGTCCTGATATCGCAAGTGCATGTTGGAAAGGTTGTTTTTACCCTTTTTCAACTATTTGAGAAATGTTAAACATTTACTATTTGCAAACCTTGCTAATAACCGACATTAATTGAAAATGTACATTGCTTGATCTAAAAATCATTTGATTGTCAAAATTAAAACACAAATCTTGGAGTCAATATTGGTCTTTTGCATACAAACTAGCACTTTATCACCTAGTCTTTGGAGAAATATCTTGCGATGGTAATTTTTCAAAATTTTATCTCCCTCATGTTATGAGATATAGCACCTTTGCATACCAACATATATTGCCTCGCTTTATATGAATTGTCACCAAAGATTATAGTATCACACTGCCACTAGAAACTATGTCACACAACATTTTATACTATCCTATCATCTCCTAGTTTCTAAGAAAGTATTGCCTGAGGTTATTTGTTGTAAAAATGGAGTATGTGTTCTAATTAATCGATCTAGGGTCTCATTACTTCCACCCCCTAGTCCTGGTTACACATTTGTGTGTTAGGAAAATGTCGTAGGTTGAAAAAATGGGTTTAGTCTGTCAGATGTAAGTAATGAAACATCATTGATAAATCACTTGTCAAGATACAATTACTATTCTATTTTAGATATTTTCTATTGAGCTTCTTGCTTGTTCACTCATCTCGAGTCACCAGTGCTATAAATTCTTGAGCATTTTTTGATAAACCATCTATCATACCTTGACAAGCAACTAATCTTGACTGTATGAGCTTTAAATCTAACTTACTTTTCTTGTCTTATTAAACAAAGATGAGTCATTACATGCTGATTATAACTAGATTTCAAGTTGGGAGTGATAGTCATACCCCTTTTGTTTTGAAACAATTAGAAACCCCACCTAGACATCCTCATGGAAAGCCTTGTGTGGAAGACACTAAACCTATTGAAATGAAAATAGCTAACATTAGGCATAATCTACTTTGTAATGTCCCCATTTTCTTGGAGGAGTTAAATTATTTATAAAGTTATTGATAAAAATATATTACACGAATAACTTTATATTTAATTAACTCAATAAAGTAATATTTTATAAAATCATTAAATAAATCAATCTTCTAGGGGTTGTTGGAAGAAGCGATGAATAAATAAAAAGGAGGCCGACCTATTGAGAAAAAAATAAATAAATAGCCACTGAGGGCTCATTTCCTATCATCAAGATTTATTATTGAATTTTGTTTATGTGCATTGTGGAGCCTTGGGTTTCTGCAAGTACTCACAATTGGCCATTAAGGATGAAAACTCTCAATTGGTATGCAATTTTGAGGGTGTGATAGATCACTTGAATTATTGTAGCTATGGGAAGGATATTTTAGTCCTTTCACTTGTGCTTGATTGCTGATTTGGAGTTTGAAGTGGAGCTACACTTTCACCATATCATCATCAAATGTCAGTCTCTAGTATCTGATCAATCTAGGTTCTAATTTCAGTTTGTAGTTGTAATAAGTTCTCAATTGTTATGAATATTTGGCATATCATTTGTAAAAATATTTGGTTTTCATTGCATGAATACATTGGCACTATTATTTCCTTATTTCAGCAATATACTTTAGCCATGTATTAAATTTAGGGTTATTTTTAGTGGCCTATTGGTACGGGTCATTACAGTGGTATCAGAGTAGTTTCCTGCCAGCCTGATAGGGTTACCCAACCACCATTTAATTTAGTTTACAAAAGAACCAACATAATCAAGAATATGACTGAGAGACATTCTCAAGGCCCATCCAAAATTGTGTGAGATGATGAGACTTTATAGCAACATGAGAGGCTTCTACAGTCAATAGAGGCAAGTACACATGCAATGATGGTTATGATGCAACATTTGATTGGGGAAAATAGGAGGAATAATCATAATAATGACAAGGATGATAGGAGTATAGTAGGATCACAACATAGGACACAATCTAGAATAGCTGACAGACCCACATGTCCTACATCCAGAATAGAAACTCCAGCACACACACCTGATGCTATGGTAATAGATATTGTAGATGAACTCTAACAAGTGAGGAATGAGTGGGATTCATTACCAGAATATGTACAGGATGGATGGACATTTGACATGTACCTAAACTATAGAGCTACTAGGTAGAAGCAAGTAGATAAACACAGTGAGTTGCAACGGGTCACCAACAAGTTGGTATTACCCACATTTGATGATAGTGGAAAAATAACTACTCGTGCTTGGATTCATAAGGTGGATACTTTCCTATCTTTCAAAATGATGACAAAATTTGAAGCACTCAAGTATGCCACTTTACACTTAGATGGGGTAGCACATGATTGGTGGACACATGGCATGATCACATTGCAACACAATTAGGTAACCACTTGTTAGGAGTTTTTGGATAGATTGATAGAAAGGTTTGATAAAAAAAATCCTAAAGTTTATTTTTGGGAGTTAGCCCAGTTGAGATAGTCAGGAGGCTTAGAACAATTTATCAATGCCTTCCAGAAACTTGTAGTGATGGTGCCTGAGATTTCAGAAAGGAGGCTAGTCATTTTATTCATAGAGGGATTAACTGAACCACTCAAGGGGTGGGTAAAGGCCTTTGATCATCCTACATTACAAGAAGCCATTAAGAAAGCCTACAATATGGAACTTGCAGCTCTAACAAACCAGTTTAGTTCAAAGGGTTCTTCATCATTTAGAGATAACGAAGGGGAATTCAGCAAGGGTAAAGATAAGGTTAGTGACTCAAAAGACAAGCTAGCTGCACCTTGGGATAAGATAATAGTTAATGACTTGCGTAGGAAAAAACTATGCTTCTTTTGCAAAGGTCCCTATGATTTTGCTCATGATTGTCCTATGAAGCCTAAGGGGAAGGCTAACTAGGTGATGTGGGCTTATTATGAAGGTTTAGATTTAGACATCTTAGAGCACCATGATAAGGATCCTAATGAGGTAGAGGGTGAACAAGAGGTAGATAGTGTTGAGTAAAAAGAGGCTCCAGAGATACATTTATAGGACAGACGTCTGTCTAGTATTCAAAGAGAGGGATCTTTTAGATTTTGAGGAGTCTTGGCAGGACAAAAGATTATTGCTCTATTGGATATAGGTGCCACACATAATTTTATTGATGCATGTTTTTTGGAGAGGCATGGACTCATTACTAAGGACTTGGAGGGACCGAGAGTTAAGGTAGCTAATGGATATACTCTTCGTTGTGATAGGATGGTGCAAGATCTACCTTTGCACCTGAACAACTATGAGTTTAAGGCAGACTATCATGTGGTCAACATGGGTGACATGGACATAGTACTTGGGATGCAATGGTTACATTCTTTGAAGGAGGTTACCCTGAGATTGGAGGATATGGAGATACGATTCATGGTGAATGGCAGGACTCATGTGTTGAAGCCTATCCGTAATGGTGATGTCAGGACTATCTCATTTAGGCAGTTGGAGAGATTGGCCAAACATAATAATATAGAGTGGATGGAAATATGCACTTTGATGCCTACCCAGGAGGGGCAACACAAGATTGAATATCATCCAGATATTCAAAAATTGAGAATCAAGTATGGGAAGGTATTCAGTGAGATTCCACCAGGTAGGCCACCAGATAGAGGTATTGAGCACATTATTGAGTTGGAGGAAGGTGCTAAGCCTGTCATGATCACACCATACCAACACCAAAAATGACTCAAAGATGAGATCGAGAGGACCATGAATGAGTTGCTAGCAATGGGACACATTAGACCAAGTAAGTTACCCTTTACATCTTCTATTATTTTGGTAAAAAAGAAGGATGGTACTCTACAAAGGTGTATTGATTACAGGGTGTTGAATAAGAGAACTATAAAGAACAAGTATCCCATCCCACATATTGATGAGCTAATAGATGAATTGCATGGGGCTTTTTATTTCACAAAAACTGATTTGAGATCAAGCTATCACTAGATCAGAGTTCGAGAGCAAGATATTGAAAAAATTGCTTTTAGATGTCATTATGGGCATTTTGAGTTTGTAGTCATGCCTTTAGGTTTGACTAATGCACCTGCCACTTTTTAGTCTACTATGAACAAGGTCTCCCACCATCAGTTGAGGAAATTTGTGCTAGTGTTCTTTGATGCTATTTTGATCTATAGGAGGACATGGCAGGAACATTTAGAGCACTTGGAGATAGTATTAAGCATTTTATAGAGTGATTCCTTGTATGCCAAGGAGTCCAAATGTGATTTGGGGATGACAGAATTGTTGTATCTTGGGCACATGATTAATGCAGAAGGAGTGTGAATGGATCCTAAAAAGATCTGTGCTATTGTTGATTGGCCACCACCAGAGAGCCTTACATAGTTAAGAGGGTTCCTTGGTCTATGTGGATTCTATCACAAGTTTTTTAGTGGCTACTCACAACATGCAACACCCATGAAAGATTTGCTGAAGAAAGGGGAATTTGTGTGGACTCAAGAGGCATAGGAGTGTTTTATGTAGTTCAAGGAAATAATCACTACATGCCCAGTATTAGCATTGCCTAATTTCATGAAGCCCTTTGAGCTTTAATGTGATGCTTCTGGAGAGGGAGTTGGTGCTATACTCATGTAGGACAAGCATCCTATAGCTTATGAGAGTAGGAAACTTAGAGGGGCTGAGAGATCATTTAGCATATATGATAAGGAGATGCTAGCCATCATGCATGCCTTGGCCAAATTTAGGTAGTATCTTGTGGACAATAAATTTTGTATTAAAACTGATCATAATAGTTTGAGGCACTTTTTGGGATAGCAGGACCTGAATGATCATTAGCAAAAGTGGGTGAGTAAGTTACAGGCATATGATTTTGATATCACATATGTTAAGGGGACACAAAACATTGTTGTAGATGCTTTATCCCATAGGCCACACCTCACTTCTATGATTCAAATATCAGAGGATTGGCAACACTTGATTGTAGCAAAATATGCCAAAGATACATGGGCCTCTGCTATAGTGGAGGGAACAAAAATTGACACCAGATACACTCTCATAGATAATTTGATCATTTACAAGAACATGATTTACTTAGTCCTAGGATCGAAAGTGAAGCAGTTGATTTTGAGAGCATTCCATAATTCACCTACAACAGGCCATCCTGGGTATTACAAGACTTACAGGTTAGTACAAGAATGATTCACTTGAAAGGGACTTAAGGCTAATGTTTTGTAGTATGTTCGAGAGTGTCATGTTTGCTAGTAGAATAAACAAGAGCACACTTATCCAACAGGGCTCCTACATCCACTTCCTCTTCCTAACAGGAAGTGGGAGTGCATCTCTATGGATTTTATTATAGGATTGCAAAGGGCCCAGGGGCGTGATTTCATCTATGTGGTGGTGGATAGGCTAGCAAAATATGCTCACTTCTTCCCTATCGCTACTACATACTCAACAACTCAGGTGGAAGAGGTTTTCTTTAGGGAGATTTTTAGATTACATAGTTTTCCTTGGAGCATTGTGAGTGACAGGGATAGCCATTTCATGAGTCACTTTTGGCAGGAGATATTTTGGTTGTGTGGCACTGAGCTTACATCTAGTACCAGTTATCACCTACAGACTGATGGTCAAACAGAGATTGTAAACAAATGGGTTGAAGGGTATTTGAGGAATTACATGGTAGATCAATAATGAGCTTGGGTCAGATGGATATATCTTTGTGAGTATTGTTACAATACTACATATCATATGACTATACAAATGAAACCCTTCATGGAACTTTATTCTTATGAGGCACCTAGTTTCTTAGATTTTTTGTTGGGAGACAGTCAAGTACCCTATGTAGGAGAACTATTACAAGAAAGTAAGGATATAGTTGCAACTCTCAGAGACAACATTACTAGAGCTCAAAAATAGAAAAAGCAATATGAAAAAAAGAAGAGGATTGAGCATAGTTTTGAGGTAAATGATATGGTTTACCTCATGTTGCAGCCATATAAGAAATCCACTCTCAAGAAGAGTGGTGTAGAGAAACTCAATCCATGCTATTATGGACCATTCAGGATCACCAAATGAGTATGTGAGGTGGCTTATGAGTTGGAGCTTCCCACAAATAGTACAATGCAAAATGTGTTTCATGTATCACGCCTCAAAAAGGAATTGGGTTAGAATGTGATGCCTTCTATTGTATTACCTCCCTTGGATGATGAGGGGAAACTGATCTTAGTGCCAGAATCCATTTTGGATAGTAGAGAGAAGCAGATTCACAGAAGAGTAGTTAGAGAGTATTTGGTTAAGTGGAGAGATTTACCTGTTTAAGATGCTCCTTGGGAGGGAGAAGTTATTTTGCAGCATCTAGCATTAAGATTGCTTGAGGCCAAGCAATTTTATGAAGGGCGAACCTGTAATGTCGCCATTTTTTTGGAGGAGTTAAATTATTTATAAAGTTATCAATAACAATTTATTACAAGAATAAATTTATATTTAATTAACTCCAAAAAGTGATATTTTATAAAATCATTAAATAAATAAATCTTCTAGAGATTGCTAGAAGAAGTGATGAATAAATAAAAAGGAGGCCGACCTATTGAGAAAAAAATAAATAAGTAGGAACTGAGGGCTCATTGCCTATCATCAAGATTTATTATTGAATTTTGTTTATGTGCATTGTGGAGCCTCGAGTTTCTGCAAGAAGTTGCAATTGGCCATTAAGAATGAAAACTCTCAATTGGTATGCAATTTTGAGGGCGTGATAGATCACCTAAATTATTGCAACTATTGTAAGGATATTTCAGTCCTTTCACTTGTGCTTAATTGCTATTTGAAGTTTCAAGTGGAGCTGCACTTTCACCATTTCATCTTCAGCAGTCAGTCTCTAGTATCTAATCAATCTAGGTTCTCATTTCAGTTTGTAGTTGTAATAAATTCTCAATTATATATAGCCAGTTAAGGTTATCTGTAAGGTGCCAGGTCATAATGTTTTAGTGCTGAAAATTGACATATCATTTGTAAAAATATTTGGTTTTCATTACATGAATATATTGGCACTATTATTTCCTTATTTCAGCAATATACTTTAGCCGTGTATTAAATTTAGGGTTTTGTTTAGTAGCCTATTGGTACGGGTCATTACATACTTTATAGTTTTGAAAACCCATTCACCACACCTCATGAGACACTTAAGGGTGTGAATGGTTTGCTCACCATGGTGCACCCTAAGGAATTCCAACTTCATTTAGAGGAATAAGCATGTGAAAATCAAAGGATTTTAGAAGCTATGTATGCTAGGAAGAAAGAACATCAACAAGTTGAAAGCAATAACCATACCCACCATGAAGGGAACAAGGCGACTTTCTCTCAAAATATTTTTTATGGCAATGATGGTAGCAACACACCTCCAAGAACTCCTAGAGTCACCACAAGCACATGCCCTTCTCATCACAAAAGTGATGAAGAAGTAACTAGCAAGGAAGTTATAAAATTATAAAAAGATGGCTTTACTCAAAAACTAATGCTTAGAGCTTTAGAGGAAAGCAGAGACCAATACTTCTGATACATGGTAGCAAGAGGATGAGAACTCCCCCAAGATTTTGATATAGAGCACATAACTCCAAAATGACAACCCACTGAAGCTGAAATATTAAGTGAAGAAATACAAGAATAGAGGAAACAATTTGCACAACTGCAAGCTTCAAAAGAACTGCCCAAAACTTCATTTGTTGAATCAATATGTGCTCTTCCATTTGATAGGAGTCTCTAAATTCTACCATTTCCTAAGGATATAGAAGTTCCTAAGTATGCAAATAAGATGGAAATGGTGATCTTGATGATCATGTGAGGCATTTTTATGCTCTTAGCATGGATTTTATGCATGAAGACAACTTTCTTATGCAGTTATTTCCTAGGAGTCTAAAAGGGAAAGCTATGGAATGGTTCAAAAAATTGAGTCATCCTATTAAAATTGATGAGCTTGTGAAACATTTTATCCAACAATACTCCTATAATATTCAAAATCCTATAATAGTGTTGGACTTATGCAACATCAAAAAAAAAATTGGCAGAATCCTTCACAACATATCTTCAACTATGGAGGTCATTATACTCTTGCTATCCCCAAC
This sequence comes from Cupressus sempervirens, assembly GCA_028749045.1. NCBI lineage: Eukaryota > Viridiplantae > Streptophyta > Pinopsida > Cupressales > Cupressaceae > Cupressus > Cupressus sempervirens. The sequence continues at coordinate 411,721,230 of CM053789.1, read as the reverse complement.
AAGTTCCTGAGGTTGAAAAAATCAGTATTTTTGTCAATATGCTCAGACTAGAATTATACTTTCATATAAGGAAATAGTTGTTCACATATTTCAATTCCATGGTTGAGAGTACGTATCATATTAAAGATGTTGCTATCAAAAGGTGTGATATTGTCATAAAAAAAGACAAGAACAACAATGGAAATGTTAAAGAAAAAGGTAAACCTTGGAATAAAAACAAGCATGTTGTCAATGATGGAGTAGTGGACACTCCTAATACCAAGGAACCTACATTTAATATTTCTACCACCATCTATGCCATAAAGCAATAGGAAAATGCAAAACCACAAAGATTTGACAAGAGCTCTAAGTTTACCAAGAAACAACATGTTTACACGCCAATGGCTAAGCCCTATGAAGTGTTGTTAAAAACTCTAATTGAAAAAAAGTTGATTACTTTGCTAGATAATTCTCAACCCTATGACCCACCCTTCAAACCCCCATGGTGGAGAGAGGATCAAATATATAGTTATCATTGAAGCAAGGGTCACAACATTGAAAATTGTTTTAAGCTCAAATATATAATTCAAGATCTTATTGAGGAAGGAAAAGTTGTCATAGATGGTCTTGCCAAAAATGTCAATCATAAAGCTTTTAAATAACCCTTACCAGAATACAAGAAGGTTGAAATGTCTAAAGCTACTAAAAAGAAATCATGATGTCAAGATTAGCTAGGCTTATGCTGACACAAACAATGTTATAGGCCTTCTTGAGCCCATTGAGTATTTATGCATGGAAATTTATAATGATGACAACCGATATGTAGATGAATAACCCAGAGTTGTCTTAAAAATGTGTGATGTTCCTCAATACCATAATGACTCTAGACCTAAGGTGGTGCTCTAGGTAACCAATTATTTTACATCACAAAGTGAACCGCTTAATGTCATTACTAGGGGACAATCCAAGGTTGTTCTAGAAGTTTCCCAAGATCCAAAGAATGCTTCATCTTCTAAAAAACCAACTATTTCTAAGCTCTCCAGCGATGACCTTGTCAGTCAATTAAAACATACCATAGCTCAAATTACTATTTTCAAGTTGTCAGACTTATCACCTTTGCACAAGGATATCCTTGAAAGAGCTTTACACTCTTCAAATTTCTCCATAGACATTGATACAGAATGATTCCAAGCTATGGTGAATCATATCTCTTCACCTCACCATCTCACTTTTTTTGAAGAAGATGACTGAGCTCTTAGCCATCCCAACAAACTTACTCTCCATGTTGAAGTCCAAATCTTCCATACTTGCATTCACCTAGTCTTGATAGATAATGATGTAGGGTTAAACATTATTTCATTTAACATAATCCAAAAATTGGGAATTTTAGAGTTTGCTATTGACCTTAGGCACACAATCACTATAAAATCCTATGATGAGGTTGAAAGACCTTCCAACATTCTAATTGTCCTACCAATCAAAATTGGTTCATTGGAGAAGGATGTTGTTTTTCAAGTCCTAGATATACCCCTTGCATATAATTTGGTGTTGGGGCAACCATGGATTCATGACATGAAAGCAGTGTCTTCTAAGCATCATCAGTGCATCAAGTTCCCTTTTAATAGTACTAAAGTAGTTGTCCCTAGTGACAACTCAATTTCCATCAACATATTGTCTACTACTAAAACACTAGTTCCACACAATTACTCCTCTCATGAGTTAACACTGTCTTTTATAGAGTGTGAACTGGAAATGAAAGTGATGAGTCTTGGTATGACCGAATACACTTTAGACTCTATTGGTTCTCTACCTATTTACTTTCTATCTTATGGGAAGATTTATACAAAAAAGAAACCTTCTGCATCTATCATGACACTTTTTTGGCACTTTCTGGTAGTCCTCAATTCCCTTAGAAGCAGAAAAAGAAGAACAAGCTATTAAATATTGGATATATAAGGGAGAGGAAGATGAGGAGGACATTATAGTCACCACTCCCATTTCTCTTAAATGATATGGAAATGGATATAAGATGCTTGCAAACATGGGCTATCAAGGTCATGGGTCCTTATCTATTAACAAAAATGCTCTAGCTAAACCTTTAAGTCATACTCAAGGTCGTGATGCTCGAGATACTATTGGCTTAGGATTTGGGCTAGAGGATAATATGCTAGTGTCTACTCAAAATGTGCCTATATCTAGTGAGTTAGAGGATGATGATTCACCTGTTGTTGTTGCTACTTCACCAAATGAATACTTTATACCTATAACTTCTCTTGTTTGTGGAAAAGAAACATTCACAATCAATAATGATGCTAAGGCTTCCACCACTAGATAGCTAGAATAGGATGAATCTGACCCTAAAGATATAAATAGAGGACAAATTAGACAAAATCATGTCTGTCTAATTGCGAGCAATTAGAGTATGAATGGGAACATTTATTAGATGCCTCTTTTGAACTCAAGGTTGATGTTATTCACACATATGCAATCCAATTGAATGCAGTAGACAAGTCTAGTGTAGGGTCTGATAAGTTTGGCTTGCAAAATGCTTTAATGGGCCATGTTGGTCCCTCTAGGACTATTCATGATCTGGATACCTTTGCAATAGTCACTATAGGCTCAACTTCACATGTCATTAGAGATGACTCTTTTTGAATCAATAACCTTGAAGCTTCTATGCCACTCACATTGATTCATCTTGATCTCATAGATTGGCCCATTCAACATTAGAATCTAGAAATACAATCTTTCTGAAATGACTATAAGATCACCTGTTACCTAAATGCAATTGAACCCATCACTTCTTCCACTAGTTAACCTACAATTCATATAATAGAATCATATATCAAGTACCTTAGTCATAAAATAAAAAGAAAAAATAAATGGCTAGATGGAAAAAATGACATTGTGGTAACATCTAAGCCTAGAAATAGTAAAAATAAAGATGTATCTAATGTTGAAAAGCTCTTTGAGGCACTGGGAATGAGGTACTTAATATTCTACCAAGCTATTTTCAAGATAGATCATCAGTTCTCATTGAGTCTACACAAAAAATCAACTTGGTGATAGAGGAATCTCCTAAAATCATTCATCTAGCTCAATCATTGTTAGCTAAAGGAAAGGAACAATTTTTGCATTTTTTTCAAGATAAAATGATCCATTTTTCATGGGCATACTCTAACATGCCTAGGCTTGACATAGATCTTATCATCCATCATTTTTCTATTTCTCCTAATATTAAGCCTATTAAACAAAAATTGAGAAAGATGCACCCACATGTAGCTTTTTTGGTGAAAGTAGAATTGGGAAAACTTTTGAGTGCAAATCTTATTAGAGCAATTGACTATGTAGAATGGATTTCCAACATTGTACCTATGTCCAAACATGATAACACCATCTAAGTTTGTACTAATTTTAGAGACCTTAATAAAGCATGCCCCAAGGATGACTTTCCACTACCAAATATTGATATGATAGTGGACATGACTATGGGTTATGAAATATACTCCCTTATGGATGTGTTTTCTAGGTATAATCAAATTAAGATAGGTCCATCTAATCAAGAGAAGATAGCCTTTACATGTGCATGGGGTACTTTCTATTGGAATGCCATGCCTTTTGGACTCAAGAATGTCAATACTACCTACCAAAGAGCAATGACCACCATATTCCATGATATGATGCATAAAAATATGTAAGACTATGTTGATGACACATTGGAAAAATCTAGAAAAAGAGATACATGTCTTGAAGATCTTAGTTTTATTTTGGACCACATGAAACAATTCCAACTTTGGCTAAACCCAAAAAAGTGTGCATTTGGTGTCACTTCTAGAAAATTGCTAGGCTACATTATCTTAGCAAAAGGTATTGAGGTTGATTCTAAAAAGGTCCAGGCTATCATGGATATGCATCCTCCAAAACATATTAGTCAAGATAGAAGTATGAAAGGATGTCTACAATCCATAAGGGGATCTATTTCTCAATTAGCTGATAAAGCTCAACCTTTTAACAAGAACTTGTACAAAGGTTCTACTCATATCTAGAATGATGAGTGTCAAAAAAGTCTATATCAAATCAAAGGATACTTGGCAAAACTTTTAGTTTTGATGCCACCTATTCCAAGAAAACCTTTGGTCTTGTATGTCTCAGCTACAACTTCTTCTCGAGGAGTGCTATTAGACCAAAGTGATGAGACTAGCAAAGAATGGGCTATATATTATATTAATCAAACTTTGGTTTCTTCTGAAATAAACTATACTAGTATCGAGAAAGCATTTCTTGTAGTGGTTTTTGCTTCTCAAAAGCTTCAAGATTACATGTTGACACATACAGTTCACCTAGTTGCTAAAATTCATCCTTTAAAATATTTTTTGAGCAAAGCTATGCTTACTTGTCATCTAGCTAAATTGATGATGATTCTTTCAAAATTTGACATTTAGTATGTCGAATATAAAGCCATCAAAGGATAGGTCATATTTGACAAATTTTTTGATTTTCTTCTAGAGGATACAACACCCATGCATGATGAATTTCTAGATTCCTCAATTATGTACATCATGGATAGAACTGTGAAACTATTCTTTGATGGGTCTCATACACAAAATGGAGTTGAAGTAGGTATCTTGTTTTTTTCCCCTCATGGATATATGATCCCCAAAACTTAAAAACTCTTGTTCCCTTGTAAAAACAACATGGTGGAATATGAGGCTTTAACAAATGGGATCAAGATGGCTCTTGAATAGAGAATAAATGAATTGCATATATATGAAGATTCTCAACTTGTTATTCACCAAGTGAATAATGACTATCAAATGAATGATGACAAGTTGATACCTTACAAAAGGTTGATAGACACTCTAAGGAACTACTTCTTTTCTGTGACATTTTAGCAAATTCCTATAGAAAAAAATAAGGCTGTTGATGCCATGGACACTCTCTACAAAAACATGAATCCTGATTTGAGTTCTTGGTGGAAGAACTGTGTCATCTTGCCCATGATTCCTTCGATAATCAAGTGATGTAAACTATTGTAGGTCACAATTCCTCCTCCTATGTGGCCATATTCTCTTTCCTATATGATCAAATTATTCCTGAGAACCTCATGCACAACTAAATATGCCAATTCCTCTGCATTGCCTCACATTATCCTTTGGTCTCTAGTGACTTCTATAAGAAGGGTCTAGATAGAACATTTCTTAGATGTTTAGAGCTAGAAGAGTCCAAAAAGGAACTTGCTAAAATCCATGATGAAATTTGTGGGACACATTCTAATGGCCTTACACTTGCTTGTAAGCTACGTAGACTAGGTTATTACTGGCCGACTATGCAAGCTAATGCCACTCATTATGCCAAGTCTTGTCAAAAATGCCAATTCCATGGTATCTTAATTCATGCTCCTGGATGTGAGTTGATCCATTCTAATGACATATTGGCCATTTCAATAATGGTCCTTTTAATTTCTAGGTAAAATTCACCCAAGTTCATCTTGTGGTCACAAGTTCATCATAATAACAACTTAGTATTTGACTAAATGGGTTGAAGTTGTACCATTATCTACTACTACAGGAAAGCATGTTTCCTTGTTCATACTAAATCACATAATTTGTTGGTATGGTATTCCTTCCTCTATTGTCACTAATAATGGAGGACAATTCAAAAATTAGGACCTTAAGTAGCTATGCAAGAATTTTTTGATCAAACGAAATTCGTCTTCTATATATTACCCTTAAAGGAATGGCCAAGCAGAGGCCTCCAATAGAACATTGCTGAAAATCTTGCATCACATAGTTCATAAGTCTAGGAGAGATTGACATCTATAAATGAATCTAGCACTTTGGGCCTACAAAACTACCATCCATACTCCTACAGGGGCCACACCCTTTTCTGTAGTCTATGGCTCTAAGGTTGTTCTCCCATTAGAAGTAGAGATCCCCTCCTTGCGAGTCTCTTTACATGGGTTGATAACTAATGAAGACATAGAGCTATGCAAATATAGGAATTAGAGAGTCTTGATGAGTGTCATAAGGAAATTTTTGATCACATGAGGGCTTTTCAGAAGTGCATGTCTACTCAGTATAACAAGAATGTTCATCCACATGAGTTTCAAGTTGGTGACCTCATAATCTAAAAAATCAACAACATAGAGAGCAAAAAGGAAAGTTTGAAACTAATTGGTTAGGCCCATACATTATCACAACAAAATTTGGGTCTAGCACTTATTAGCTATCTACTCCTGAAGGTGAAGACCTTGTAGAGCCTATCAATGTCCTATACTTAAAGAAGTTCCATGCTTAAAGGCTTATGGCTCCGCTATCTTGTACATATCCATGATCCTAAAAAAATCCTAAAAAGTGAAAAATGTCCTAAAAAATTGATCATTTTAGTGAAAACTTAGTAATAGGCACTTTTGACATATCACCAAAAAAATAAAAAATACAAAAATACAAAAAAATTGAAAAATGTCCTAAAACAATTGCCAGTTGGTGAAAACCTAGAAATAGGCACTACTTGAGACCCTTGCACCTATGTCTATCATTCTCAATAACCTATTTTGCTATACATTTCATAGATTGGGATTATTTCCTGTCCTTGTCTTGGGGGTATAACTACTTAGCCTATTAAAGGGTTTCCTTGTGCATTAGGGTCTCTTTGGCAACTTCACAAAATAGTGTTCTATCAACCTTATTAAGTAGTCAATATCACAAGTGGTCTCTATTGGCATTTATGGGTTCACTAAAGGAGGAACCATACTTGTGTGGTTCCTTTAGTGAAGTGGCCATCTTAGCCATACTTGTGATGACACTCTAAGGGTCTCTATTGGCAAATTTACAAAATAATTTACCTATAGTCTAGGGTGCTATGATATTTCTCACTACTAGAATCAAGCATTGAAGAAATGGCCAAGTGACTCACACACACACACACACACACACACACACACACACACACACACACACACACACACACACACACACACACACACACACACACACACACACACACACACACACACACACACACACACACACACAAACACACACACACACACACACACACACACACACAGATGTGCGCACGCGCACGTGTGCTCGCGCGCGCACACACACTTAAACACTTAAATGACTGAGCTATGCTGATTTTTATCTACTTTTGGTGCTCTCTACGATGGTTTCTTTTCTATATGTTCCCTCCCTAATAGTCTTTTGAGGATTTCATGGACTAGAAGACAATGGGCATGGGGCATGTTTTCTTGATTTCTACTTGTGGGTATACTTTATTTGTCTATAGTGTTTAAAGCATTCATGCTAGTCCTATCTGACACTTTGACTTATAAACCTTTTATCCTTGGCTATTTTCACAAGATCACACTCAGGGCTATCTTGGCGCTTAAGCTTTGATACATGTATAGTCTTTCTATATTAAACTTAGGGAATTTAACTGCATACTCATCTTGATCTATTTTTCTTTGATGGATAGGTTAGATTCCCACATTTCTATCTGACATGGATCATATTCATATCCTCATAGTTATACTAGTGATGATTGTATGATCTCATGATGTCCCCAATAAATGCTCAATGATGAAAATAGAGTCTAAAACTATTATGAGTTTTTTGCTAGTAAACTATGTGCATTATAGGGTTCATTGTAAGCTAGCATATGAGAAAGATCCCTCTCTTAATCATCTCAACTAAGTTCATATGAAATCATTGGTGAGGTCCCAAGTTAATATTCTCAAAATGCTTCACTACAACAAACCCATATTTTCAACACATCATACGCCATACAAAAAATGTTTCAAGAAAAAAACAAACTATGAATATTATTTCTTTAATAATAAAAAATTTCTTACAAACCATCCAAACAACAACACAAGAACATCTATTTCCAAAATTCCACAAAACAAAGAAACCAAAATAGATGATGCTCATTGACCTCCTACTCATGGAGGTTTGACATTTGGATTTCTAGCTTGGGGCACACCTATTTGCATAGTTTCAGATGATGAAGCTCTTGGTGTCAGTCTTACACCTTCTAAGATTGTATCCATTGAGATCGAGATATACCCATATCTCAAAAAATTATTCATCTATGCCATGAATGTCCCTTCTAAGAAGAATATTCCTCTCCTATTCTCTAGGTGGATTTCTTGATGATACAATTTCATGTAGTATGTTGCCTCTCATGCAACCTTCTCTAACCGCTCTTGGACTTCATTCATATCTAACATGACAGTCTTCCTACACTAGGTAGCATTGTTCCCTATTGAGAGATGTCATATTCTTCCTTATAGGTGTTTGTAGTCATTTTTTAGAACTCCCTCTCACACTTCACCTCATGCATTTGATTCATCAAGTGCATAATCCTTGCATTTGTAGCATTCAATTGATCTTGCAACTGATATGCTATGGCATTCACCTTTTCCATCAATTCTCTGATAGCTTCTACCTGTGACTAGTTCATTTTGGATTTTCTCCACCGATGCTCATTCTATAGCTAGCAATGCCTTTGTGGTCTCTACTCATGCTCGCTCTGCTAAAAGTACTATTTCTAAATGCTTGGCCTCCTTGCGTGCCTCATCTTCTCAAGCTCTCTCGATCAAACCTTGAAAGAACTCAACATCTTTCATTGCACTATTGGCCTACTCCATCTCTACCCCCAATGCTTTATTTAGCTCTACTTCCATCACCATGACTTCATCATGAACTAGTTGCAAAAAAAAACTTGGTTGCATTTCTTTAAATGGATGAAATGAAAACCTAACAACACCACTTGTGTTCTCCTCAAGTATGTTGATCATACCTCCTAGCTTGCTTTTTCCCTACCTCCACGGTGATGCAACTAGCTTTATTACTAGTTTTTGCTCCACATCTTATGAAGTATCCTCTATTGGCATTTTCTCCTCTATTTGGCTATTTATGAGACTAATATGCATATCCACAGTCTCACTAAGTCTTTCCATGCTTGGTGATCTTGTTTCCTATGTTGGTTTCTCCTATTCTAAAATTTGTATTGCACTCTTTGCTAATAATTAAAGTAAGGTAGGGTCTTCTACATTGTCCTCCATTAGACCCTGGACTAGTAGCTCCATTTGACTTGCTTCACTGACTTCTAGATTGAACCTACAAATACATCAATGAGAAGATGCTCCTCTTGGTTTCAAACACCTGTGCTTTTCTCTTCTCTATTTCCTTCACCACATTTCATCCACCAAGTTATCACTTTCCTCATCTATCAATCCTCCCTTTCTAGTGTCTACCATCTTTAGTTCTTGTTATGATTTATCTTGAGCATTGTTGATGACTATAAAAATTCACAAGCTCTATTGCTTGACATAAAATTCTCAAGTCTACTAATAAACATGAAGACTTGTGAATTTCTTCAATCAATGTAATTGATTATTTAAAGCAAAACCCTAATGTACATTATTGTCTCCATATGTCATTTGTTCATCCTGTCATTACAACACACCAAAGTAATATTGGTAGTAGGTGAAGTTGTCCATTGAATTATCAATATTAAATTTGATAGTGGTAGATAGGTGTCTCACACATCCTTGGATGCTACATTTTTCACTTGATTCATTCATTAGATACTGCTCTTTTGACACTATGACATGATGCTTGGATTTTCACTATCATTCAATGGTCTGAACCAACTCCTACTTCCACCTTATTAAACAAGATAAAAACAAACTACAGACTTTTAAATACTATCACACACTATTGCACTATAAAAAAAGACTGTGTTTTTTTCCTTTCCTTAGTCACACATTTCTTTCAACTCGATGATGTTTCAAACTAGAGGAGCAAAGAATTAGGGCCATTCTATTTAATTTTTTTTATTTCCAATGATCTAAAAAATCCATATAAAAGGGGTGTCTACTATAAGAGACTCTATCTAGTGTTGGATGATTGTATGTACCTCAATTCCTTTTATATGGATGTTTTAGTGAGGTTAGTTCTTCTTTTCATCTATTTGAATGAGTTCTCTTTGCTATAGTACTTATTGATACTCATCCTCTAAGTGAATGTATGGGTCCCTACAAGTATACTTAGCAAACTTCTATCTTAGGTTACAAATGCAAAGGTCATTGTAAACATAATAATTCCTGATCACTTAGCATGAGAAGGATCTCTCATGTGTTTGGTGTGATTGTTTGCAAGGAACATTATGGTGATCCTAGCCTTTATACTTTGATGCTTATGTCCCCATCCTAAATTTAAAGGAATAGGTGTTCTAGTCATTCTAGCTTCTTGTGCCTTAATGCTTACACCTCATTTCGACATCTAGATAAGGTCATATTCATATCTGCATAACTCATGCTAGTGATGATTTTATGATCTTATAAATGCACAATGATGAGATAATAGTCTAAATATTATGTGTCCCTTGTTACTAAAGCACTTTGAATGTTACCATTATTGGAAATCTGATTGAAAAAAATTATTATGAGAAGAAGATTAATTGAAAGAGGGACATTGTTGTTAAAAGAATATTTTCAAGCATTGTTTTGTCATTGGTGTCAAACCTACTATTTGTAGGAATGACAATTTCTTATAAGATCCAAGTACTATCACTTAGTTGATTGATGAAGAGGATTTAATCAACAAGATGTAACAAAAGCACCTAACAGAAAGGTTGAGTTATGGTTTTGTAATGAAGTGAAAGGATTAGCTAAGACAATGGTTAAATGATGTATTGATAACATACTTGAAGATATAGAGGTTGGCCAATACTAGAAGTATAAGATGGAACAAGGTTGATTGCAAAGCTTAAACTAAGTTCATTAGTAAGTGCCGAGTAAGCAAGTTCAAGCTAAGAAAAGGAAAAATCTAGTATGTACCGAGTGAAGTTTAAGTGGTGAGTGATATAGAAGGAGTTGAGAAAATAGAAAACCTTAGTGGATGCCAAGTAACACAATAGGTGTTGAGCATCAAGAAAACATGGTTGATGTTGAGTAATGTAGTATGTGTTGAGCATCAAAATTTCAATAGTGCCGAGCTAATACATTATTGGAAATTTCAAAGATTTGCCAAATCTCAGCCAACAAAGTTTGTTACCTTGAATTTTGTTAACTAGTTGGAGGATAAGGATGATGAGTTTGCAGTATAGAATTCTATGTAAACTATTTTTTAGTGAATTCAAGATGATTCTTCATGATGTTTCTAGAAGAAACAAAATATGGATTAGATTCAATGAATCCTAACTAACCCATTCAAATAGAAATTAATGTAGGGAAGAATTGAGCAATAAAAGATATTCTAGACTTCTATTTAAGGAGTCATAGATCAAGAAGCAAGAGCTGCTAGTGTGCCAAATTGCAAAGTGGTTAAAGAGTGTCAAAGAGAAGGCATCTAGGAGAAGGAAGAATAGAGTACAAAGACTCTACTTCAATAAGTGGTCAGAAAGAGAGGATTACACTAGTACATTGAGCATGGAGACTTAAGGAGACAAAGCTTGAAAGGAGAGAAAGTTTTTAGAATTGTAGAGACTGAAAGCCAGGCAGTGTTATGAGCTAAAGAAGTGATCTAAACACTAAAAGTTAAGTTGTATGTTGTAATTAGGTCAAAACCCCTTAATGTTACTCTCTAGCAATTCTATCTGTTAGGGTAAAAGAAAATCCTATGGACTTAGGTTGGCTTAACAATGGTCGGTAAATCCTTTAATAGGGTAACATTCCAAGTGAATGTCCTAAAGTCCTCTAACTAGGCCCACTTCTAATAGGGTGGTTAAATCCTTTAATTAGGTCACACTTAATATTGTGTTGTAGACTTTAATAGGGCAGGCTTTTCATAGCACATCAATTCAGAAGAGTGAGAATTGAAAAGCATGTTACTGGTGGTTTTTTTCCAAATTGGGTTTCCGTGTAAATCATTGTGTTATGCGTTGCTCTTTTCATGTGTTATGCTTGCATGCTAATTTACAATAGCTTTCTGAATAAGAAAGTTAAATCTTGGATGAATAAATAGTTAGATGGATAGAAACTAGTTGATGAAAAGTTTGAATTGGACATTTGGACCTTGAATAACTAATTCACCACCCCCCTCCCCGTCTTAGTTATTCTAAAGAATTTCTAACAATATTGAATTATAGGTTTATTTTTAGCTTAATCTTTCATATGAAGAAAGCTTTCTCTTCATCTTTTGCAGACATGTCAGCTAACTACTTTCACATTTTTTTTCTTTATCATGTCTTCCATCTTGTTGATCTTTCACCTTAAACTCCTCAGAATTTTTTGAAAATTGCACCCCTAGCTAATTTCAACATCCTAGATCCATTTTTGGGATCAAAATCAAAATCCAAGTTCATCTTGATGGTCAAAATTTCATTCTACCTCCTTCTAAAAAATTAATTTACTTTATGAGGTCTTATCTCCAAATAATTACTGAGGCATCTTTATTTCTTCATGTGTTCATCACTTCTATGCTTCATATCTACTCAAATTCACCCTTCCATGTCAAAAATCATCTTTCTACTTGATTTGAACTAATTTGTATGATTCATGGTTAACTCTAGTCAAACTAGGGTATTTTGTCACAATTTCATAGTCATTCTTTGGTTATACTCATCTATCTACCATATTGGATATTGTTATATTCTACTTTTCTCATATCTCACTCATTTCTTCATTCCCCTTACCTCATTTAAATTTTGATCTTGAGGGGACAAAAATACTCTATCATCACTTACTACAACTATCTATTTCTAAGGACCATTTGTGTGATTTTTCCACTTTCTCTTGATCTATTTTTCTTTGCTATGTGTTAGCATTCTTCTTGAATTCTGACATCATCTTTTTCCTAGTGTTTAGTACTATCACTATCAGGCTGTACATTCAAGATTTTTTTTTTCTTTCTATATTTTGTTCTTTGGAATTAGATATCTATATCTATCACTGCCCACTTGACTTCTATTTTATTTGACATAATGTGTTCCTAGTTTGATCACACATTAGTCAAAGAGGGGCAAATGTAATCACCTAAAAATTGTCATCTAGATTATTAGCCCCCTTCTTAGCATTTTGGCTAGTTTAATTAATCATTTACCTAGACCAAATTGCTAATAATCAATTAATTTGATTATAACCTGTAGTTTGACTATGCTATTATAAGTTCATTATTTAATTAAAAGAACATGTCCCCTTCTAATTAAATAAGAAATGTCATTCTTCTAACCCACTTAAAGTGCACACATAAAGTCCTTTTTCTAATTTTCAATTAAAATAAAAGGCTTTTTGAGACTTTTGTCTTATATGAAAAGTCAACTTATATTCTATTGGTTGAATTGTGTGTGCACATGGATCACTCCCACTTTCAAACTCCACCCTTGATTACATTCATCTTTCCTCTTAATCTCTACCATCCATTTTTCTTAAAAAGGGAGAGAGCTTTCCAACTCAAAGCATCCATCCACCATTTGAATATTGTTATGTTGTAGGTTTACTGATACGTTTCTCAGAGCTTTGAGGAGAACTTCCATTTCTTCTCTTCATTCTCTCATTCCACAACATACTAGCTTAGAATCATGTTGCATGTAGCTTAGCTTTCATTTTGCAATATCTTAAATCACATAGCATAATAGTTGGATTGTAACACTCTCATTGTTGCTTAGAATAGCTACATTTTGCATATTCATGTAGTTTAATCTTCATACTTGTATTGCATCCTTGTGGAACTCCTTGTGGACATTTTCATTCTATCACCTCATATTTGGAACCTCCCATTGCATGGTTTACTAGCAAGGAGAGTGTTCCCAAGGCTTAGCTAAGAAATCTTGCACTCCATGGATAGGGAGCTCTAAGTGAGCATCCAAGCATTTCAAACTCGTGGAATCATCTGAATAGAAGGGTTGAGAGTGGGAAACTTTCTTAGTGTACAAGCACAATTGATAAAGTTGATTTGGTTCAACAGTAATAGATTGCAAGAAAAGAAGAAAAGGAAATGATTACAAAGAAAACAAGACAGAAAGACACATTTGTACCTACAACACAACCACTAGTTGCAACTCAAATCATTGGAATTGATGGAAGAAAATCTAAAGCAAGTAAGGACATACCAAAAGACAAGGAACAAGAGCTTTCTCAAGCATTGGTAACATTACCAACATCTGCCACTCCTACAAAAGTCCTTCAGGAGCCAAGTATTGAAGTTGTACCATTGCAGATCTCAACACTAGGCTCAAGTTCTTACAAGGTTGCTAAGGTAATTCACTATGGAGATGTAACTCTAGATAAAGAAATAGTGATACCTAAGTATGATTATGCAACCATAACATTAGAACAAATAGGAATAATGCATCAAGCCTTGGAAAACAAGAAAAGTCAAGAAATTCTCAAAAAGGAGTATAGAGAAAGGAAAGCATTACAAGAAATCAAAGACATCTTCTTAGATGCATTTAGCTCATGAAAACCTGAAGAATCAAAGCCACTACTAGAATAGTTATTAGAAATTGTGGAATAGGTGAACAATGGAGACCAAGATAGTAATGCAAAACTTTTGGAATGGTCTAAAAGGAAATTTCAAGGAAAAGTGAATGAAAAGATATTTGGTGACATAGCACTAACACAAGTTGAATTTACCCCAAAAATTGAGAAACTGAAGAAACATCAAATTGTGTGATCCCATGCTCTTCACTCAGGAAACAAGCCATAGAATTCTAAGTCTAGAGATAAACTTAAAAGTTTGAGGTATACAATTACCTTAGAACCCAGCTCTGAGTGAGAAGCATTTTCACTCATTTCTTCACTCAAAAAGTAAACTAGCTGTATTAATAGAAAAAGAGGCTAATATAAGAGCCATTTTGATTAATATCCAAGCCTCCCTTACCCCCATATGGAGATACTTCATACAAAAATAGCATATGCAGAAGCTTTGTTGAATAAAGATTCTAATCTTTCTACATCAAATGGAGTAGTTCACCTTGTAGCCAAGCTAGAATTCCAAATAAAGTCATTGGATGTTGCATGTGACAATTGGGATGCTGCTATTAAAATAATCATGGAGGTGCACAAATCCTTTTTGGATAGATACACCATAAGTGTATAGACCTTTTGACATAAGTGTCAAAAATTGGGAGATAAATAAGCAAGGGGGAGATAAAAGAATAAAAAAGGGGAGATACAAATGAATGAAAAGGGGGAGAAAACAAGGAAAGGAACAAAATAAAGTAGAAGAGAACATTGAAAGGGGGAGCTAAATTAGTTTTTGACCCTAGTGATATACATTTTGAAGAATGCAGATATAGAGACAGATACAAAGCAAAACACGTATCAGATAAAGACTATCATTACATCAAAGATAGAGAGGATCAGTCAATAGATATAAATTTACTTCGAATGGAGAACATATTTTTGATATAGATCAAAAAAATTAAGATAGGGGGAGTTATAAAATCTCATGGTATACAGTCTATTTTTTTTTTCAAAATTTTGAAGTTTTGTATATAACCCGAGTTGTGAATATATTATACTCAAGAAGGTTAGATTGAATATGTATAGTTAAGTGTTTTTGACAATCATGTCAAAGGGGGAGATTTTTTATCTTAGATTGGTTTTGAAAATTGATTTTCAACACACTTAATTCGTTTACTAAGTTGATGTTGAACTAGTAATACATGCCAAGTATAGCATACAAGACTGTGTCAAGTTGCAATGAGTGTCGAGTAAGTCATTTTATGAGTCACTCAAGTGCCAAATAGATAGACCATGCCAAGTGATTCAAATGCTAAATAAATAGTAGATGTTAAGTAGTTCAAGTGTCGAGTCAGAATCAAAATTATAGTAAGTGTCAAACATCAGTAACTTCAAGTGTCAAGCAACACGGATTGGACATATTTGTTTGTGATTGCACAAAAAGCTATGTAAACAATTTTTCTACTAACCAAATGATAAAATCTAATCTTTTAAAGAAAATAATGAATCTATATCTAGGTTCCCTATGCAATTACATGTAGCCAAACAAAAAATTGGAAGGATTAAGTGACAAAGAGGGTGAATCTTAGTCATAGATTCATACCTAACCTTATGTCTTCTAGTCTTCTTGTGGAGGACGAAGCCCTCAACTTTATATGAGCCTATAAGGAATTGAAGGAGAAGTATAGAGAAGTTTTCATGCAAAAAATAGAGCATTCATGGAGGCTTAGAAGTTATATAGAGTGAATTGTAGAATCAGTTTCAGAAGAACAAAGGATAGAGGATACAACATTGACACATCAAATTAGAGAGGATGAAGAAGGATAATGTATAGATTTGATCTTTAATCAGGCACCTAGACACCAATCACAAGATCTATGCTGAAACATCCTAACAGGTGATTTTAGTTAAATCTCCTAGGTGTAGTCCTAATAGACTATTGTAAATCCTTTAGCAGGGTGATATTTGAAGTGGATGTTCTAAAATCCTTTAGCCAAGTACACTTCTAATAGGGTGTCAAAATCCTCTAACAAGGTGAGACTTAATAGTCCTTGTAAGCCTTTAACAGAGCAAACCTTTCATAGGGTAGATCATGTTTCATGGTCAATCCATTGTAACCTTAATTGGCTACACTTTATTGTTTTAGTAGTGAAGAATTGTGGGTGTCATCCCTACCCCAATTCTAAATTCTCTTTAGAGGGTTTTTGGGTAATCATATCAGGTGTCAAATGTGTGATTGCTTATATGTTTACATGTTATTTTAGTTTATTTATTGAATGCATGAGATGGATGAGTAGTGAAAAGTTTTATCGGTTCATGTTTTAATTTTTGATTCACCCCCTCCCCCCCTCAAAAGTTTACCTTTCCTACTTGTAATTCCAACATTTTGAGATGATAGTAGATCCATGATGATATCTGATTATGTGGTATTTGGACATATTTTCTTATTATGTTATGTGATGGATTTTATGCTATGGTTATTTACTTCATTCTTGTCTCTTTATTCTTTATGTGAATGTGAGTGATATAAATGGATTAATTAGGTATTTAATATATTTTTCTTCAGCTATGATATTATATGCAATTGCACTTGATCATGTTTTTTAGTGTGTAGGATTTATATCCTTGGGAGTGGCACATGGAGTTAGTGATTTAGCTATTCATATTTTACCAATTTCATCCCTATATAGTTGATGTATCCTTATATCATTTTTTAAATTAAACCTTTTGGTAATTATTAAATCTAAACTCATTTGCATTATGTGACTAGAATAGTGAGCATGTCTGTGCATTTAAAGGTTCACATTATCACAAAGGTTGTTAAGTATTTTTCTATGATTTTGGGTTTTCAAGCTGTAAATCTTATCAAATTTAATTTTTGACAACTTTATGTTAGGTGAATTCTCATTATGAGGAATAACCTATTTTTGTTTGGGTCAATTTGGATTCTAACTAGTCTAACTAGCTATTTACCGTAATTGACTATTCACTTGAAAAGTGAATAAGTATTGAAAAATGGATTTGTTTTCTCACTTTTATAGTTTGACAATTAGAATGGGATTTTTGTGAGATTAAACTCATTGGATCTGGCTTAGGAAGACCTTGCTTTGTCATGATTTCTGATAGTTTCAGCAAGCTATTTATTTTATTGTATTGTTTTTAGTTTCAACCCCTTTTACGATTAGGTAGGATTTTCCATTTTCTTGTTTTAGTTTCATTTTATGTTCAATATTTTGTAGTTGTTTGTCTAGAGGCAGAGAACTAGTGTTTCCCTCCTTTTTTGTTTGCTGGTTCTGCCCTATTGATCAGATATGAATATGTTCCCTATTTTTAGGATGAGGGTTTGGGGTTTCACACCATTATGCTGACCATTTTTTTATATGGTGTCTGAACCCAAATATTATTGTTTTTTTAAGGGTTTTGTACCCAAATGCCAAATGGGTTTTAATTTTGAAGTTTTCTAGTTTTTCGAGATTTTTACCTCATTTTGTGTGCCAGCCTATTTTCTCAAGTTTTATTGGAATGAGTTTGGTCATAGATCTAGATCATCCATTTGGATACAAGTCCAACCATTTTTGTTCTTTTATGTTGCATTGGGATTCTTGCCACATCTGTCCTCCCGAGTCTATTTTCGGTTGAGTGACTTTCTTCTTTGTGTTGATCATCTAGTCCTTGTGTTTTGATCTTCATGATGAATGTGCACCACACACAACTATGTTTGTGTAAATTTTTTTGGTGAATTGTGAGGCCTAATATTTCATGGTACTTTCAAAATTTATGATCATTGGGGGTGGGTTGGGAATATGCATTCCTACAGGCACTCATCTTTGGATGAGAATGGGTAGGGTAGGGTATTACATGGAGGGGCCTCATCTTGGAACCTAGTGACTATTTCCCTTTGGTTAGCAAAAGAGGATTTATATAAGTGATAACTAAATTAACATACTAGGTGGTAATAAATATAAGATAATTAAAATGTTGGGAAGTGTACCTTTTATTAGGAAGAGTTACCGCTTGGATTGTGCACCTACTATCAGGGAGTGCAGCTACCAAATTTTCTTGGGATTGCTAATGCCAAGCAACTCACCATGATGTTAGACCTACTAAAATAGTCTATTAAGTTTCTAACAAGGACCTGTAGTTTATGTATTATCTATGTTCTTGGTTTTAGTCATCATACTATCTGGTGTGTGTGTGTTAGCCATAGACATTATGCATTACGTGTGTTTTTGGTTGGATCGTTATATCTATCAGCGCAAAGGGAGTGATCCTAGGGTTTCCATGTGGTTGGAAAGCATAGCTACCTATACCAGTTCTAGGGCCTAGTGTATAGAGGTGGTCTTTTGTCTTAGTGCAACTGTGGCTGGATATTTTCACTTGGCTTTGCAGGTTCTGGAGTATGCTTTCTTATGATTTATGCTTTCATTAGGATGCTTGTATATCATATTTAGATGATGTTAGTTATTGAGACAATTCCCTATTATAATGATTCACATATGATAGATGATGTTATATGTATTTGTGGGAGTATCTTATGCATTACTTCTAGCATGTTAGATTTCCTTATGCTTATGTTGTGGCACATTTTAGTAGTGATTTCCTTATATGATAGTACCAATGATCTTATTGATAGGTTGGGATGTTATTCATGGGAGATGGCTAGGGCCCATGATAGTCTTATGATGCTATAATGGCTAGGATGAACCACATACTTAGTTTGGTTATACTATTCATTGTCATGCTATTTTAGTTATTGAGATGTTGTTTTAGTACACTATGATATTTACTTTTGTATTTCCCCTTCAATTATGTTTAGATGGTTATATTGTGTTTCCATTTTTCAGTATTGTGTTCAAGTAATTACACCTTGAATTATGGATCTGGTACTCCTTGGTGTAGAGGTCCTATACTCTGATTTTCTCTTTACTTTGTCCTTGGAGAATTTTATGCATTTCTTGGGTGACCATATATGAGTATGGGGTGATACTATAAAGTGTCACATGCCCAAAGGATTTCTATTGATGATACTTGAAAGTATCTCACGTCATAGCAAGAAATGTCATTCAATACTCAAAAGTACTGCAACTCCTTTGAAGTAGTGTTGTACAATAATATTAAATTATCACATGCCCTTTTGAAGAGTGTTTCCCAATCCCTTAAAGTATCATCCCCCTTCTTAAGAAATGTTGTATAATACTAGAAAGTATTGCACAAGGTTGTTTTAAAGTATCGCCTAATATTTACAAAAACCTATTTGGGCAAATAGAGGACACCTTTTAGAATGACACAAAATTTTCAAGAAGTGTTTTGGCTACCCTCTTAGGTGATCTTAATTCCTTTGGTGTTGCATTTTGAATTTGGAATGTTTTGATTTGAATTTAGTTATGCATCTTCCATCATCGATTATTTTTGTCAGTCATGCAATTTGGAGATCCATTGGTGTCAAGATATTTGGTTAGTCTTCTATTGTAATATTATGATCCTTATATGTTGTATGTTGTATGCATCCATACTTGTTTAAGAAAATTTTTATTTTGACTTATATTTATCCTCGTTTTCAATGATCTTCGGGTAGGGCATTACATTATATTTCTGCATTCATCCTATACCAATCTAATTTCAAAGGATTTATGATTAAATCAATTTAACATTTTCTCATGTTTACTATCAAAATTTTATACATCAGGATCATATTTCACAAGGAGAAGTCTCCATAACAATGGACTCAAGAACACCAAGAAATATTGGAATCTAGTTTTTCTCCATAAATCTATAAATTTACATAAAGATAACCATGTAGAACTCACTTCTCAACAAAGACCTCTATGTAAGGCCCCACCTCAATTTTAGGGGAGCTAAGACCAACTAGGTGACAAACAGATACAACCACAATGACACAATAAATAAAAAATCCCATCCAAGGTTTGCACAACACCTATTCCATATTGAACCAAGAGTAGGGAGTAGGCAGATTTTCCCAAGTACAAGATGCCAATCATGAACATAAATCACATTCCTCTTCCAAGGATAGCAAATCATAATGAACTTCCTATATTTCTCTCTTTATATTTCCAAAAAGAAAAGTTAGTTTGTATTGACAAGTAAGGGCCCATAACACCTTACTTTCTCCAACTTCTCATCATGAGGAGAGACTATGCACCAACCAAGAGTCCAACTAAGGCCCTCCTACCATACATGGCCACTTTTTCCCTATCTTAGGGTGAGTAGTGCCAAAAAAAACCTTAACAATTTTCACCACAAAAAAAAAGGAAAACAAATAGAAAACCCACAATAACAATCCCTGACATGTTTTATCACAAACACAAAATACACACATGTAAAAGATTTATATAAGCAAACAAAGAACAATTCATGAAGAACAAGCCCGTGAAGAATCCTACCTTCACAAAGGTAATGAAAATGGAGTTTTGAGATGAGTTTATCCTTCTTCTTCATTAATTCCAAGCTTGACTTTCTTTAAATGTAGAGAATGGGTAAACAACCTTCAACTCTCAAAATGGTCACTAAATAGGCTTTTAAACTCAACCACCTAAAATGGCAATAATTTTATACTTGACTTAAGCCTTCTAGGGTCTTCCTACTTGCTACTACCATCAAGACAACCTTTTAAAAGTTGTGTAAACTTGACTAACCTCATGGGGATGTTCAATTTTCACACTAAAGGGAAAATGAGATATTTAAGGGATCATAAAAGTCAACAAAAGAGTCCAAAAGGGTGGAAAATGTGCCCAACCCATACACATACCCTTGAGGCACTTGGATTACATTAAATTTGGCTTCTAGGATCATTTGAGGACCTAGATAATTGTCTTGAAATATTTCATTTTGTAAAACCATAAGAATGAAACATTTCCACTAAACTCTATTTAAGGTAGCTAATCTAGGTTACTAACTAATTAGTCTTAGATTACTAACCTAATAAATATTTAGGTAACAGATTATATTTCCAATCTTCATAAACACATTGATACACATGTATGAATTACGAGTGTCAAGTGACACCATAAGATTCACTAAGCTATGTAAAAATCAACACCTTACAAAATATAGAATAATACACACACTTAGTTTATGATTGAAATAAAACACTTTAAAATGTTGTTCAAATCACTTTATTGGATTGAACCTTAGTCTTACAATTTGCGTATAGGGTCAACTATCAATTCTCTAATAAATTTCATGGTTAATAATCCTACACATAGAATTTGAATATATGTAGCTCAAGAAAAATCACATGTATATATTTCTAACTCATTTGAATAAACACATTGCTAAAAATATTAAAATTTCATTTAAATAACCATTTTCTCATTTTTGAACACATATAATTTGGTAATCTCTAATCTCATATTTGAATAATCATAACATATTCATCAGTTTGAATTAAAATAATTAAATAATCATCATAATGCATATGTATACTCAAAACATTATTAACATCATAAATACAGCATACTAAGATATCTAAGCACATGTAACCTAATCATCAAGGTACCATAATTAATGTCATCATCATAGGGTGAAACACTTCATATCATTGCTAGTGCAAATAACTATTTAAATAATCAAACAATGTAGTAAGTATCGAGTAAAGAGAATCAAAACATGAACAAATCAACTGATCTCAATTTCAATTAGGAGCCCTAAATTGTAAAACATTAATTCATATCCATTTTCATAGTCATTATATATAAGATAGCCATAATTTAGCATGATTTTCTCTACCTAGTTTCTAGCAAGAACAACAACATTTCCCCCATATTGTCGACTTGCCATGCCTAAATATCCAACCCAATCTACTATAAAGGTTTTAATAGAGAAAATTCATACTTAAATATGTATATACAAGGAAATTTCCTATATCCTATGCTACTATCCTTTTACTTTTTCTTGGAATTCACACAAGTAAAAAGCTTGTCCTATGTTAGACCTTGTGTAGATTTATGCCAAAATTCACTCCTATAAAATAATGATTAATAATCCACATACATAGGGATGATAACATATTTACCTAATTACTCTTACTAAATGTAAATTCTGTCCCATAAGTCTAACATGGGTACATTTTTAAGGTCCCTCCTCATACATGTACTTATTAAATATGAATATTTTTGCTAAATCAGTTATAGGATATTGGAATGGATATGAACTGGACCTTGGAATGGATATGAAGTAATTTTTTATGGTTTAGATGTCCTAATAGAAGCTAAGATCAGCTGATACTTTCCTATTTTAAATGCTTCATGATTTGAGAACTACTACATTATCTTGATTGTGTAAACAATATTTTCACTAATGATGATATGAGGTGTTTCACCTTATGATGATGATGTTAATTATGATACCTTGATGATTAGGTTATATGCATTCAGATAGTTCAGTATGCCTTATTGATGATGTTTATAATGTTTAAGTATATGCATGCTTAATTATGATTATTCTAGTATTTAAATTTCAATTGATGAATAGGTTATGTTAAACTGATCATGCTATTGTTGATGATTAAATATGAATAGAAATGAGATAAAGGTTATTTAAACAAAAGATTGATGTTTTGATTTATGTGATTATCTATATGAGTTTTAAATATATACATGTGATTTTTCATGAACTACTGATTTGTGAAATCAGTGTGTAGGATTATTAGCCAGGAAATTTAATGAAGACCTAGTAATTGACCCTATGTACTATCTGTGAATCCCAGGTAGGAGTCTAATTAAAGATGTAGAGCCTGTTGTTTCATATGTTATTTGTATCATGATTTGTATGTGTGTATTAACATTATAATTAGGTTTAGTAGAGTAAGTCAACAATCTAAGATTGATTAAGGAAGTAACCTAAGACTAATTAGTTGGAAACCTAGATTAATTACCCTAATTATAGTTTAGTGAAAAGGTGTCATTTTGAGGTTTTTAAGAGTTAAAATATTTCATGCCAAAATAATAGGTCCTAAAGTGATCCTAGAGGACAAAATTAATTAAAACCAAGTGCATATGGGGTATATTTATGGGTTGGGTGCATCTTACACCCCTCTAGACCCTTTTATTGACCTTTATGATCACCTAAATATCCCATTTTTCCTTTAGTGTGAAAGTGGAACTTCTTCATAAATTATCCAAGTTTATACTTCACTAAAAAGGTTTCCATAAAGTAGGATCATGTTGGAAAACCCTAGAAGGCCTTACTCAAGTCTAGAGTTATTATAATTTTAGATGGGTGAGTTAGGAGCTATTTATTTGCAAATTTGAGGATTTAAGAGTGTTCACCCAATCTTTGAATTTAAAGAGAGAGAAAAGACAAGATTGAAGGAGGAAGAATGAATAGATTTTCTCAAAATTTTAGTTTTCCATAACCATTTCTGAAGGTAGGAATCCTTCAAGTTCTTGTTCTTCATGTTGTGTTTTTCATTTGATTAAGTAGTCCTTCTATCTTTTTGTTTATTCATATGTATGATGAAACATGTAAGGGATAAGATTGTTATGGATTTATTAATTTTTCTTCTTTTCATGTTTTACATTTTCTTATAAGGGAAAATTTAAGGGTTATGTTGGGATTACTCACCCTTAGATAGGGTAGAAATGCCCATGTATGGGAGGAGGGCCTCAGTTGGACTCCAGGTTAGTACAGAGTCTCTCCTCATGATGAGGAGAGGGAGAGAGTAGGGTAATATGGGCCCCTACTTGTAAATAAAAACTAGTATTTATTTTGGGAATTAAGAAGTGAAAGAATTAAAGTTCTTGTGATTATTAGCCTTGGATGGGGCATATGTTTTGATGTTGTGATTGACTTCTCCTACCCAAGAAAAATCCATCTTCTCCCTAGTCTTTGTTTAATAATGAAGTTGTTGTGCAAACCTAGAATGGGAGTAATTAGTTGAATGTGTCCTTATGTTGAATCTAATTGTCACTTGGTTAGTTTCGGTTCTCCATGGTTACCTTGACATAATTTTCAGATTTCATAGTGGTTACCCTGATATGGAGCCAAACTAGATTCAACATTTTGGTTTTTTGATTCAAATGTCCTGAAGACTTCTCGCCGGGATAATGATCTTGTTGTAAACTCCATTGTGAACCTTATTTTTGGAATGATAGTGATATTAGGTTTTCTTCCTTGGTTCTTTCCTAATGAAGTCTTTGAATTAGGTTTTGAATAAAATAAATATGAAGTGTCTAGCCCACTAATGTTTACAAAAAGAAAATGACAGTCCCTTATAAGAGAATTTTCATTGAATTATTAAAATTTTTCAATAGTTATTCCATTGTAATTCATGTCTCTAAATGAAAATAAAAGAAATAGTTGTTTAAATGTTGACTTAAGTTATAGTGACATATTTATTCCCTTGTAATTTGTATAAATGATGAGGATATTGAAAGATTTGATCTTAAGTATATTTTGTGTGAATTCTCAATATGAGATCAAGTGCAAATTAAATCAAGAACATAGTCCTTGGATTAACCTACACTGGATATGAAAAATTGCTTCATACACATGTTGATAAACCATTGGATTTAAATATAACTTGGAATACATTCTTCTTATCTCTCAAGTTTTCCTTAAAATTACTAAAAATGATCCTAATATCATCACTGGGAAGTTGAAATTGAAACCCTATGAATTTTTTCTTTTAGAAAATTAAGAAAAAAATAATACTCAAAATGAGCATCTACAAGATGTTGGATAATACAAGCGGGCATTTGAAATTCAAAAAGGTAACATGGAATGTTCCCTAGATCTATACATTCACGATTTAACCTTTACTCTTATTCAAACAATTTATATTATTCAAAAATAGAGTAAACTAATAAATTCTAGTGTCTTCATTCTTATCTTAAGCTCATCTATATTGCTTTACCCATAACTACTCTTACCATTTGATAAGTAGGAAATTTCCATAGCAAATCAATTTGTGATATTGCTATCAAGATTTAACTATGTCATTTTGAGTCAAACTCATTGACCCATGTTTCATGAGTAGTGATTCAACATGAATCCATATCTCATGAGAATGAATGGAACACTTAGCACTCATTGGATCTAGCTGATGCTCATAGCGGTGAAGCACTGGGACTTCTCGGGAGGTCACTCATCCCAGTACTACTCCAACCTGAGCACGCTTAACTACAGAGTTTCCTCCATGGTTAAACCCAAAGCTTGCAACCCAATTTGAGAAACCTTCACCAATTTTTTTGCCTTATGAACCATTAATTAGAAATCTCCTTAAGCTCATTAATTGATAAGTAGGAAATTTCCATAGCAAGTCAAATTATGATATTTCTGTCAAGATTTAGCTGTGTGATTTTGAGTCAAAATCATTGACCCATGTTTCATGAGTAGTAATTCACCATGAATCCATACATCATGAGAATAAATGGAACACTTAGCACTCATTGGATCTAGGTGATGCTCATAGGGGTGAAGCACTGGGACTTCCTAGGAGGTCACCCATCCCAATACAACTCCAGCCTGAGCATGTTCTACTATAGAGTTTCCTCCATGGTTAAACCCAAATCTTACAAACCCATTTTCAAAACCTTCAACAATTTTTGTGCCTTATGAACCATTCATTAGAAATCCCCTTAAGCTCATCAATTGGTAAGTAGGAAATTTCCATAGGAAGTCAAATTGTGATATTGCTAAAGGAATTAGTTGTGTGATTTTGAGTCAAACTCATTGACCCATGTTTCATGAGTGGTGATTTAACATGAATCCATCTCTATGTTTGAATCACTACTAATGAAACATGGGTCAATGAGTTTGACTCAAAATCACATAGCTAAATCCTAATACCAATATCACAATTTGAGTTGCTGTGGAAATTTCCTACTAAAAAATTGATGAGATTAAGGGGATTTCTAATGAATATTTCATAAGTCACAAAACTTGTTTAAGGTTTTGTAAATTTGGTTTCAAGCTTTGGGTTTAACCATGGACAAAACTCTGTAGTTATGCGTCCTCAGGCTAGGGTAGTATTAGGATGGGTGACCTCCCGGGAAGTCCGAGTGCTTCACCCCTGTGAGCATCACCTAGATCAAATGACTAATAAGTTTTCCATTTATTCTCATGAGATATGGATTAATGCTGAATCACTACTCATGAAACATGGGTCAATGATTTTGAGTCAAAATCACACAGCTAAATGTTGACAGCAATATCAAAATTTGACTTGCTATGGAAATTTCCTACTTATCAATTGATGAGCTTAAGGGGATTTCTAATGAATGGTTCATAAGGCAAAACATTTGGTGAAGGTTTTGAAAATGGGGTTGCAATCTTTGGGTTTAGCAATGGATGAAACTCTGTAGTTAAGCGTGCTCAGGCTAGAGTAGTACTAGGATGGGTGACCTCTTGGGAAGTCCTAGTGCTTGATCCTTGTGAGCATCACCTAGATCCAATGAGTGCTAAGTTTTTCATTTATTATCATGAGAGATGGATTCATTTTGAATCAATACTCATGAAACATGGGTCTATGATTTTGACTCAAAATCACACAAGTAAATCTTGATAACAATATCACTACTCTTATCATATCACATCACTATCGTATCTTAACCCCTCACTAGTCTTTACTCACGTAGATGATTCTTTCTATGTATTAAATAGTCAAATGAAATGGAATGATGGATTTAAATACTTATTCTAAGTTTGAATAAAGGTTTTCCTTTAATGCAAGTAGAAAAGGAAACATGGCCTTATCACATTAATGTTTTTTTGGAAAATGTCTCCACCAACCCCTTCCACTATCCTTTCCCTCTCCAAAAAAGATTCTCTTAGCCATATGTATGGAAGTACCTATCAAATCCATTTCATACATGTGTACCTCTCTGACTTTGACTAGGGAAAGTTTTGGGAAAATTAGCAAGTACCTATCTCAAGCATTGATTGGTTTACTTACCTTATTTTCATCCTATCCTATCTCCATGTATCTCAAAACTCCATCCTCATCTCCATTTGTATGATTTTGTGATCAGAGTAAACATTAAATAACTTTGAATTTATGTTTAAAACTCCACCTCATTTCATATGCCCTGTCCTTTTTAGTCTCCATGCAAGTGAATGCTGGATGGTTTTAGGAAGGGGAAAAGCAATTTGAGTTTGTTGTCTTCCAAGGACTCCTAACTTCTTTTAACCACCTCCACTTATCCTTTTCTATTTCTCCCTTGGGCAGCATGTCTTGCTTGGAACAATGTGCAACCCACTTGGGAAGCCACCCAAGATTACATTGGGTGTATGGGGACAAGTGGGCCAAGTGGCCCCAAATGTTAGGAGTAGCTTAGGAATGGTTAGGAAGAGTTTAGGGAATAAGTAGGATTATTTAGTTGTTAATAAAGTATAATGTGCTTAAATTAGAGTACATTAAAAAGTAGGTATAGTAAATTATATAAATAAAAATTAAGGGGTTCCTTGGTTTAATGTGTTGAAAGCTATTATGTGTATGGGTGGATGGGGTGGTTAGAATTAGTTAGTATTAGAAAGTGATAGAGATTTTTTAGCCAATAGGTAATAATTTGTGTTTAGTTAGAAAGGGTAGTTAGGAATGTTTAGTGTTATTTTTTAAATTTATATTAAAATGGTATATCATGTTTGAGTTATATTTCTAGAATTTTTTATTTATTTATTTGTTAGACATATGGAAGTAATTTTGTATATTAGGATAGTTATTTCCAAAAAGTAATGTAAATGATTAATGTGATAGAGGGGTTCCCAAAAATGTTATTAATAAAGGTTCTAGGTATGTTAGAATTGTATTGAGACTTATTTGATAAAGTTAGTGATTAGCAAATATGATTAGTATCCTACGTTTTATTTGAAATCATTGATTATTATTATTATTGATATGTTAAAACAATATTGTGTATTTGAATTTCAATGATTTTATACTATAGTTGGTCTTGGCACTAGCTAGTGGTTATGTATAGGAATTAGTTCAAATTATTATGATAGGATTCAGAGGTAATTGAAGAGATCCTATGTAGGTGATTCATTAGGGGAGTAGGAAGGTGTGAAGAGATGAAATGTTTATCAAATGCAATTACATGAGGAACATTCAAATGTATTGATTAAGTTTTATCATTAAATTATGATTGATTGGGAACCAATATTAAGGCTCTAGCTCACTTCCTAAGACATACAGGAGTAATCCTCCTAGGAAAGTGAACCAACATAACGAAATAAATATATATGGACTCATGTCAAGACTAAGGTGACTTATGTAATTCATCAAACAAATTAATTCAAATTAAGAACTTAGAAACCCTAAAATCTCTCATAAACTAATCATGACTCAAGAACTATCTTTATCATGTTTACATACCTCCACATCCATTTCCAATGGGTTGTATATATTAAACCTTGTAGATATTTAACTTTAAAAAAAATTGATGTTTTTCTACCCTAAATTTTTGGCATGAAAACATTTTTTCAAGGTCAAACACTTCTTAAAACATGTACATCATAATTTAGTAGCATACTAATCTAGTATAAATATACTTATAGAGTCTCTAAAAATAATAATATCATAAGGTATTTTGAATTCTGCATACTCACTAATTGGGTAAATAGTTGTACGAGACTCCATCAACAAAGGTTTCTTATTAAGTAACTTGGATCTTTATTAAAGATAAAACACTTTTATTTTAGGGTTTCCATTGCATAGTGATTCCTTGATAGGACACTATAAAATCCATTTCTACATATGCACCTTTTGCATCTAAAAGTCCATTAGGTTAACTCATAATTTTAACTAGTTTATATTGGGGTGCAACCCATTACTCATAATAGTCAACAGATATCCACCAATCCTATTCTAAAAGTCATGGGAGAGGATGAGGTGCAAATACTCTCAGTAATAAACCCATACCCTAATTCTATACATCCACTTGATTGTTAGAAGTCCCTTTGGTAGGCCCATCACATGTCACTTTTCCAACAAAATTCATAAGAAAATGCCTCAAAATTTAAATTGAACATCAAGGATTAAATATCCAATGCAAGAGTATGAAAAATAATAATTGAAGTTTGGCCCCAACAGTAAAATTTTAATCAAGAAATAATGACATGACCTAGAGAAAAAATAGAATTTTCAATAGTAAATTTGGCTAAGCAGCCCCACATCACACTATTGGCAAGAAGGAAAGAAATATAAAAATATAAAAATATGAAATTAGACAAATAAATAAATAAGTCCAATTCCTTAGAAAATCATATTACTGATATATTTTGGTTATATTAGGGTCACTAAGGGAAAAGAGGAATCTCAAGTCTTTGAAATACATTGCAAGGATCTTGAATTGAAATTAAATTATGGTCTAAAGATCATATTGCTCAAGTTACTATTGATCCCACATACTAACTACATACCTATCTTTATTGATGTCACCCAATGGTTAGGGTTTACTATACTAAGGGGTTTTTCTAAATCACAACCCATAGAATAGTGTGAATGCAAGGATATCAAATAAAATGTTTCCTTCCATCATTTTTTTGTTACATGGCTCTCCTTTCAAAGGACCTAACATGTAGGAACACTATTCATAGCAAAGTTATACCCTATGTTGAGGTTATACTACCAAGTCCCTTATTCTTAATTCACTATAATTACATACTAGGGAATCTACCCACAATATTTATTAGGTCAAATTAACCATAATATATACTAGTTGAAGTCATGCTATTAGTCTCACCAAATTTGGTTTGATCTTGTATACATATATATCACTACCCTGTATTATTTCATTGGTTACACAAGTTCTAATTATCATTTGAAAATTTACTAGATGCTACTATTCTTAGAAATAATCCATATTTCACATCTCCTAGTCATAAATAACGTATGAATTCATCCTTAGGTTGTAGGTTTGCAACTAGTTAGGTATAAAATATTAAACAAATGTTGTTAATGTTTACTTATTCACTCTTACAACTATATTCTCATAGAAGTTATAGGTCATCATCACTATTATTATCATGCCTTGAGGCTCCAATCCTCTTATCACTTAATTTTGATACTTCAAACCTTTATTTCATATTAGGTTGATAATCTCATTGCAACTTTTCTTTCTCTATATTTTAGGGTTATAATTGGCCAATTAATTTCAATATTAGAGTCTACGACTATTCACTTGATAGTTAAAATTTAGTATTACTCATACTTGTTTAACAATCATATTGACTTAAATAGACTCACATAATCCTAACTTAGAAGTTTTCATTTTGTACCTTACCTGTTCAATAATACATGTTGCACACTTCTCACCATTTAATTTCACTCTTACCACCATATTTAAATAGATTTATTCCCGGATTAGGGTTCCATTACTCATATTAGACCTAAAATTATTCCATTATTTGTGTGTTCCTAACTAAAATTCTTATTTAATTGTCTTCTCTCATTTAAAATCATATTGTTCAAGGTTACTTGTAGATTTCAGTTGAGCTCTTGTTTTCTTTACAAGGATTACTAGAACATAGTTTAACCTATAATAGGTTAGAGGTATCTCAATAGCTAGATAACATAATATTATTTTCAAGTGTTACCTTCCTATTTACTCACCATTCACTTTATCAATTCAAAATTTTAATCTGAAGGTACCAAATTAAATTATGAAAATCATAGTATTTTCTTTTTCTTCAGTTGTAATGTCTAAATGAATACCAGTTTATTTGATCGCCTGCATAATTGATATGACTATAATACTTAAATGAATGTTT